>JABUQX010017588.1:0-45000 GCA_015478945.1 Trachelipus rathkii | reverse complement strand
CTAATTAAGAATAAACTTCATATAAAATAACTGATAAATGACAATGTTACTTCAAATATGAAGTAAGATCACATAATACAATAACGAGTGGTACAAAATATTGCATAGAAAAATTTAAAGCTGAAGGTTTCTATCAGAAAGTTTTAATGAGAAGGTATAGATAAAAATGAAGAAATCGAAAAGAATTATGTGAATCCTCATACGATATAGCTCAGTCAATACTTCGGCAGAGTTAAAGTTATGAACTTTGGCTACTCTTTAGGTAGTTAACCCAATTACACATGGGTCTTGTTGTCAGGTTTGCAATTTTAGTTGCTAGACCATAAAGAATTAGGTCTTAGAGTATTAATGATATCATGTTAAGTAGAGATGAAATTATAACTAAGAACTGAAACTGCGGCAGGGGCCAGTTAATTTTATAATGATGGTTAGGTCGACAATTGCAAGTTGCCTATTTCTCTAGTGTGAGAGTCCATTTAGGTGGTTACTGAGTATGTTCCTCAACGAAAAGTTCATATTTGACAAAATTATTTACATAATAAGTACCAACAAATGAAATCAATAATAATAGCGACAAATTGTGCAAGAAAACACAACATGGCTGCCGTTCTTGAAATCAAACCATAGTAAGCCTCAAGGCTGTTTCACAGCTATCTTTGCTCAATGCGAAATTTAGCCAAAATTTCATAGACGTCAAGGCTTCCAAAAATCCTAAAAAAAACTCGAGGAGCGTCCATAAATATGAATTTCCAAAAGGAAGGATTTCTTTAAATGTAATTTTTATATGAAATATGAAAAGTCTGTCAAATTTCAGATGTTCTGACTTTTCGAATACCTTTATAATTCGGTCATATAATATATATAATATATATAATCTATGTATATATATATATACATATATAATAATGCGTAGTATCCACACGAGGAGAATTATAAACAATATATAAATATTATATATTATATATATAATATATATATTATATAATAATATTATATAATATATATATATATATAGCACGGTAGCATAAAGCATCTATCAAATTACAAAATTTATTAAAAACAACATGAACATACAAGTGCTAATCATATATATATATTATATATATACATATAATATTACTTATATATAATATATAATATTATTATCATATATATATAGTAGTATATATGTACAGAAGGTGGGCCGATCCGTTACTCCGTACTACGGAACTAGTTTTCAGTAACGGAAGTAGTACGGGACTCGTTACTTTCTCTATTAGTGTCAACGTCCGAATAAGTTCCGTTATTCTCTCTTCTCCGTACTTTTTAGTACCGTTACATTTTGTTCACAAACTTCTGTGAATATTGATAAGCACAATTGACCACCCCGATCAAGCTAAAAAATCTTCTTTATAATATATATTATACATCTATATATATATATACTCAATAATATATATATATATACTAATATATATATAATATATATATATATAATAACTATTATTACTAATATACTAATATATATATATAAGGCTAAGGGGAAACTTGCATAGAATAATAAGGATGGTGCTTCGTAACTGATGAGATGACATTGACTAGAGTGTGGTTGGAAACCACTTCGAAAATCTGCTAACATGGCAGTAATGAAGAGCGTGATAGTGAATGTGTGTGGGTTATGGTGCAGGAATAGGTATTTGGGACATTGAGGTCATATAGTAAGAGGAGGAAATGTGCATAGGCGATAAAGTTGAAGAATGGTTAAATCGGCAGGTATTGATTAAATTCAGTGAACATGATCAAGAACAGGCGAGATGGTGATTGAATATTGAAGTTGTGTAACAAAATGTGTTTAAAGAGTATATTTCAAGGAATATCAGGGTAACTCATGCGCTTAATCAATGCTAGTTGAAGGAAATAGTTTATTAAATTATAGGGAAACTTAACTATACTTATATTTGGTCGAAGAAGCGTCGAGTGGATGAAGGAACTGAGTGTGAAAGAATAAATGCTTTAAAAGTGTAGGATGTGAATCAAATCTGTGTGTGACAGCACTCATACTCACCACACGCACACGTTCCGATAATCATTTAAGCGAGATCTCACATCTCTCACTCAATCTAGACTCAATACTGTAGTTAGCTCACTTTCATATTCATACGTGTGATATAAGCAGCATAAGAATAGCAGTACCGAGTGTGTGCTCAAGCATATTGCCGCGTAAAGAGAATAGCTCACGAGTGTGATACTCGACCCGACACGCAGACTCTCTTGATTATTCAATTTTTATAGAGATGGGGTTATGAAAGAATTAGAGTGAGGACGGCAGGGAATTGTGTTAGAATCAGGGTTGTGGAGATCGTTTCAAAATTTCCCGACTGCAACTCCGACTCCACCCTCTTCAAAATTACCGACTCCGACACCGACATTAACTCCTTACTCCACTCTCTCAAAATTACCGAACTCCCCGACCCGGACTCCACCAATAACTCGGTTTAGATATGGAGAATGAAGAGAGAGAGGATTGCCCTTACCTATTATATGCAGATGTTTTTTGGTTGGCGAATCTGAGAGAGTTTGATAGGATTGGTAGAGAGATTTTGGTTGGGTGTGTAAAGAGATCGTTGAAGGTAAGCGTAGATAAGAGGAAGGTTATAGTTGTGAGTGAGTAGTCCTCGGTGTGAAGTTATATAGATGGTGAGCGCTGGAACAAGTGTTTGGCTTTAAATATTTATATATATGTGTAGATGAAAAGGAAACGGAGATGCAGAGTGTAGTAGAAAAATTGTGAATGGCAGGCAAGTGGCTGGTGCAACTATTAAATCGTTGTGGATGAAAGGACTAAGTCTTGAGTGCACTAGGGTCCTTACATGAGGGTATTGTTGTTAATAATGATATGTTGAAAATTTAATGTACACACACCTAATAAATTGCCCTAAGATACCGTAATTAATTCATATTGAAAAGCTAAAGTAACGGGAAACAGAGTAACGGCACTTCGTTTACTTTTCCTTTCAAGAACGGAATAACAAACGCCAACTACTTTTCCGAGAGTAACGAGAACGATAACGGAACACTTTTGTTGATAACGATGCCCATCTCTGTATATATATATATATACTATTATATACATATAGATAAATATATATATATATATATATATAGTCAATAAATACGTATATATATATATAATATAATATATATATAAATATATAATATTATATATATATAAATATATATATATTACCTATAATATATATATATATATTATATACATATATATAATATTAGACTCTAATATATATATATAATAATATATATATAATATATAATATATATTATATATATATATAACTAGTATATATTATAAACTATATATATATACTCTAATCAATAGATTGTTCTTGGAACCTGAACTTTATAAGAAACAGAAAAACCAACAGAAACCTTTATGTCATTTAATTAGGACGTATTGGGTTAACCAAACCCATCATCAGCTAAATTAAAATTATAGTAAAATAAACTTGTAAACTTTGTAAAAACTTTGTAAACTTGCAAACTGGTTCTTGGAAGATCTTTTTCGTCCCCAAACAGCCAGATGTGGATTCATCATTGCAGGTAGTTTTATTTAAAGGTTTCCTTCAATGATTTTTATCTAAATTCTTAAAAACCATCAATCATTCAATTTCTAAAATTTTCCCATCATATAAAATTATTTTTATACCTGTTAATGATTTTAAAAATGAATTGTTTTTTCAGAATGGAGGATTTTCTGCCAGCTTGTTTGAGGTCCTCGGTTAATTATTCTTATTCTTGTGCGGACTGCCAAGCCCGTTATGTAGGCCAGATAGGCTTAAAGCTGCAGCTAAGTTTCAAACTCTGGGTCTTTCATTAGAATGCAAACAAACCATTAACTTCACCTGAGAATTCTGCTATCAGGACCCATTCTGCAGAGAGCCGTCATGACATTTCAAAGGAGAGCTTTAGGTGTTGTTCCGGTGTCGGCGTTCTTCAGCGAAGATTCTCGAGAGCTTTTTCATACATAATACAAAGCCACAACTTAACTCTGATGGCTCCTCAATTAAGTTATTTTTGTTTAAATTTTGGTTTTAATTTATTTATTTATTTTATAATTTTACTTTAATAATGCCGTTTTAAATCACTCACTATTTAATTTAATTTATTGACTCTATTGTGGCAACTGTATATATATTTCTTATTTATTTTTAAAAATGCTTAAACACACAATCAATCAATTCTCTGATATATAAGCAGCTGGTTTCATTGTTATTATTCATTCCTCTCAAGACTGTATCTAAAAGGTATAGTGTTCTATATTTTGATAATTTTAACATTATTTTATTATTGTTGTTATTTCTGTCATTGTTATATATTATTTTTTATAATTTTTTTAGTTTGTTTTTATAATTTTTATTTTTTGTTTTATTATTTTTGTCATTGTTTTTATCGTTATTCTTTATTATTATTATTATTATTATTATTATTATTATTATTATTATTATTATTATTTTTATTATATTATTATTATATTATTATATTTTATCATCGATAGGATGTTGTATCGTATTGAATTATTTATTATTATTGTATATTATTATTCATTATTCATTATATTATTATTATTATTATATTATTATTATTTTATTTATTATTATTATATATTATATTATTATACTATTTTTTATATTATCTTTTCATTATTTTATATTTATTTATTATTATTAGTATTTTATTATATTATTTATTATTATATTATTATTATTATTATTATATTATTATTCATTATCTATTATTATATTTATATATTATTTATTATTTTATAATTATTATTATTATATATTTTATTATATTTTTAACTTTTATATTTCAAATATATTTAACTGTATTTTAATTTATGTTTTAGTGATGATGGGTTGGTTAACCGAAACTTTAATTAAATATATCAAAGTTTCTGTTCGTCTTCTGTTTCTTATATATATATATTATATATATATATATATATATATATATTATAATATATATATATATATATATATGAAATAGATATATCAACTATTACAAAAATTTATTTTATATGCGTACTAAAACTCTCTACATCCACTATCATGATATCCATCACAACAAGAAAGATATATATAGCAGCCATAAAGTCTATCCAATATTACAAACCTTTATTAGAAAAAACTATTACAAAAACAATGGAATGGTTTGTGTCAAATAACAAAGGACCATATAAAGTCATTTCACATTGTAGCTACTCTGGGAAAAGGCGCAAAAAACTTCGTACAAAATTAATACACTTCCAAACGAGTGCCCTTCTTCGCCTAATCAATAATCAATTTCGAGTCATATGTTGTGCAACGAATCTTGGTGACAGCAGTATTATAGTCAATTATTCTTCTTCGCAATGTTTTCAGGTCAGGTACAAGTGTCGCATAAACTTTCTCCTTGACATAACCCTACTGGAAAAAAGTTAAAGATTGTTATGTAAGACGAAATTGGTGGCCAGAATGTCAGACCGTAGCACCAAACCTATATGTCCGATTTCATCGAGAAGCTCACGGACGAGTAATCCCCAATGTGGTGATGCACCAACTATATGAAAAATTGCTAAGGGTTGTAAGTCATTCAGTTGAGGTGCCAAAAAATGTTTCTCTAGGCAGTTACTATGGCTTGGAAAATAAGATGGTTCCAATGACCGTGTCATGCATCAAACAGCACCAAACATTCAATTGTGGGTTATCTCTCACATGTTCCATGGCGACATAGAGATTTTCATAACCTTGCATTCACACATTTTGCTTATTCATCTTTCCAAGGATGTGAAAAGTAGCCCTCTCTGCAAAACACACATACTACAGTTTCTTATTATCGTGATGGATCCGTTGCAACAACTCGATCGCAAAAGCAGCACGTCTAAGGCGATTTAGCTTGCACATTAATCTGGGACTTTAAATACTAACATATGCAAACCGTAGTATGTAGAAGTTTTTTGCTCACTGTGGACCGGAAAATTACAGAGTTCACGGAAGCAAGATGACTGATAGACGTTGGAAGGACTTTGCTCTATATGCTTGACCGCCACACACAAACGTACAAACAGTCTCACCACTGACGACGCGAGACTAACAGTAAAATTCACTTAAACCTCACCACTATTTATCACAATAACGTTGTTCTCCCGAATAATATCTCCTATGAGGTGAGATCTTATGATATTCCTTCCTAAATTCACTCGATTGCACTATGAACCGATGAATCTGATTATTCTACGCAGAACGCTCCATGTTCATGATCTTACTGGTATGCAACCCATATATTGCTATCAATTGGATTGCTAATGGAAAACAAGGGAAAAACTCTCTTTACTTCACTCTTCCTTTGATAACATAAACCATACAGATATACCTTAGCTTCATGGTTTGTTTATAATGAAATATTTGTAAGTATGTTTTTTGAATTGGTTTCATGGTACCAACCCATAAATATTTAATAATATATAATATATATTATATATATTACTTAAGATATATATATATATATATTATATATTAATATTATATTTTTATTATAATAATATATTATATATATATTATATAATTATTTATAAATATATATAATATATATATATTAAATATATATAATTATATAACCCACTCTAATACATTAATCATTATATGATAACTATTAATATTATAACATACTAAAATAGTATACAATACTTAAATGATATATAATTAATTATATATAATATATTATATATATATATATAATATATATATTATATATATTATATATATATATATTAATTATAATATATTTAATATAATATATATATATTAAATATATTATATCATCACAAAATTAATATATTAATATATATATTATATATATATATATATATATATTATATATATATATTATTATATATATATATATTATATATATATAATATATAATATTAATATATATAATATAATTATATATATATATATATCACCAAATAATATATATATAATAATATATATATAATATTATATAATATATATATAATATATATATATATACATATATAATGATAACATGACTATTATTATCATACTGATCTACTTAGATCTCACTCGCAATACTTTATAATATAATTACTATAGGAGTATATATATATATATATATAGTTCTAGTTAAAATACGTTTAGTTAGTAATTTTTAGAAAATAAAAAATCACTAAAGTTCAAATATATTTTAATATAAATCTATATACTATATAATATCTGAGAAACGTAGTATTATCATAAAGTATATATATATTTTATATAAAACTAAATAATAATATATATTATATATATATATAATATAAATATATTATATATATATATATATAATATTTATATTACATTATATTAATATTATATACTATATATATACATACGAAGTGTATACGTCTATATCTTACTATTATATATTATAATATTTAGATATATATATATCTATAATGATATATATATATATATAGATATATATTAAGTATATTAGACTATATATATATATTTATACTATATTATTATATATATTAATATAAACTTTTTTATAGTCTCATCTTTATATATATATATTACTTATATATATATATTATAACTATAATATATATATATATAGCGCTAATTTTTGATATGAGGTTTAAAAAATTATTTGGGTAATTTTCTTTTATGTTTCTTTAAATTCTCTCATTGTCTTGCTCCGATATTATGTCTTGAATTTGTTTTAGATTATAAGAAACTCTTCCCATAGTTTCCATCCCTGAACAGTTCCATCGGTGCGAAAACATACCACCGCTCATTCCACAAATATTACAGGTTTTTCCGTAAAGTTCAAAGAGAGCATGTAACTTCATGACATATTCACTAGCTCGTTCTTTATTACCTGAGCACAGGTATAATAACCTTTGGTAAAAAGATTTTGGCTCTCTTGTTTGCACAGATAAAAAATCCAAACTTGTTGGGGGAGCCTTTTCAAGAATTTTACTTTTAATGTCTGAATTTTTTTGTTCTGAATAATCAAGCCATTCAAAAAGGTTATCATATTGTTTAATGTTACAACAATCACTGTTAAAAAAGTAAGATTTAGATGCTGTTGCAAATAATACGTTCAATATCCATTCTTTAATTTCTTCATCCGTTTTCCCAAGCCATTCAAGAAGGTTAGTGAGATGGACAACAGGAATTTTAGAGCAAACAAATATAAAATCAATGTTGGAACACATAAAAACTTTATGGAAGATTTCTTCCTTTAGATTACATGCTTCGTCAGGACTGACAATCCAATTTACAAACTTATCTGCCATATCTAAACTTCCTTGTTTTAACACCCCTTTATGAAAAAACGAAAGCAAAAGTGCTGCTTCTTTTTTAGTTTTCGTCCGAGTATTCTCATTAATACATAAGGTGTTTATATACATATCGGCCAATTTGAATTTGTTTTTAAAAATAAGAGTTAAAATAACATGGTGTCCACGTTCATTCAGAATAATTTCTTTTTCTTCCAATGTTGTACTTTCTAATATTAATCGAAAATTGATCTCATCGTCATGTGAAAAATTATTGAGCGTTACTATCGTTGTCAATAGTTTATCACTTAATTTTATTAAACGTGCATAGGAGGGAATTGACCGGTTACTTAACGATTCCACTTCTATTGCAAATTTCTTATGGCTTGAAGGACTTTTAATCCAGAATTCCCTCAGTAAATGATGGTAATTGTAGGTCTGGCTTAAATTGGAATCTTTAGTTGCATAAACTATATCTTCCATTAGACGATAAAAATGTATTTTATCTAAAATGTGGAAGAGTCCACGTCCATCAAGTCGACCCGATTTACTGATCAAATCGGTATCGGTATCGGCTATTTTCATTATTACATATCAGCTTCTTCTCATATGTGGTGTTTATACAAGTATTTGTTTGTTTATGTTCTAAATATATCTTTCTTCTTATCTACATTAAAAGGGAAAGGAAACTTGGATCTACTATTCTTGGTTTCATAAATTTATTTATATTATTATAGGATTCAATATATACTATATAATATATATATATTATATAATTATATATAGTATATATAAAATATATAAATATTACATAATATATATATTATTATATATATGATATATATATATATAATATATATATATATTTTTATATATATATATATATATATATATATATATATATTTATTCCTAGTATATGTCTGAACTGAATTCTTTTTCGGCTTTTTCCACCTTCAGTTATTAATTACATTTCAAGGTTTTACTTACTTTTTTATAAAAAGAAAGTAATTTTGCTTTGAGCGTTATTAGGATTACTTATTTAAAATATATATATAATATATAATATAGTATAATATTATATATTATTATAATATATATATTATATATTTATATAATATAATATATATTATATATTATTATAGATTAATATATATTATATAATATAATATATACATACATATATATATATATATATATATATTAAGGTATATATATGAGATATATATATATAGTCATATATTATAATAATATATATAGTATATTATAATTATATAAATATTAATATATATGGACATTTATAATGCCCAGTGACCTCCTTAATATTAGGTTTTGTTATAATTTAGGTTTTGTTTGGTTAGAGTTATTTGTCTGTTGTTTAGTGATTAGGTGTTACCCCAAAAATTTTAATTGTATTTAACTCTACACTAAAATTATTTAGTTTTTAAAAAATAACGATTACAAATAAATTTAATGATTATTCTCCGCTACATGGAGGCAACTGCTATAAATAGCCATATAATTGATAAATTTATTAAATAATAATATACTTATATATATATATATATAGTATATATGATATATATATATAATAATATATATAATATATATATATTAACTATATATTATATTCCATCCACCTTTTCATCCCCAAAATCTGCTCTAGTGTTAAACCAATGCTGAAACTAAAACCTAAAACAGGAAAAAAAAGGAAGGTAAAGAGGACATTTACGGGAAGAATGCCAGACCAAAGTGGAAAAAAAAGTATAAGCCTAGCCTTACCGCCCCCCTATACACCTTTAGGAGAAACTCGTCGGCTAGCATTTACAAAAATAAACCCAAAGACCTTCATGGGACCGCGAGGACCCTCACTTGGTATCTCGTCAATGTGGAGTTCATCACTTGGCCCAGGGCCTCACGTATGGTTGTGAGAAAGTTATTTCTTGCCCACAACCTACCCCCTCACAAAACCCCCGCCACTTTACTAATGGTGTTATGGCACTCTTCTTCTAGCCTCTCGCAAAACTCTATATATCTCCTCAGCATTTCTTTCACTAACTCAATCACTTTTTCTTCGGTCTGCAAGCCGGTCGATCACTCACCACTAAACACCCGCTTAGCCAACCGACAATCTTTAATTTTTTTCTTCAAATGCACAAATATTGATCTCAACGTACTTTCAATTTATTTCTCATTACCCCTCTTCTTACACAACAACAACTCTCTATACGTTATTCCTCATTTTATCAAACTTCTAACACCTAACACTCCCCTAAGAATTGTCCATCTGTAGCACGTTGAACTATTGTAGATCCTATTACGCCTTATCATTCATATACATTATGCTCGACTACTATATACTTTAACCACAGAGATGACAAAGCAACCCTCATGTAATACCGTAGTCACTCATAAGGCTTAGTCACCTTTACATCAACCATCTATTATTGCACCATGCCACCTTTCCTGCATTCACAACTTTCCTCATCTACACTCTGTTCATCCCATTAGTCTCCACATATTGCCTAAATATTAAACTCAGACACTTGCTTAACTTGCTCAAACATAACTTCACACAAGACTGTCCTCACTCAAACCATATAATGTACTCTTATCTACGTTCTACTTTCAACATCCACTCCTTGCACACCCTGCCAAATCTCATCTACCAATCCTCTCAAACTTCTTCAGTCGGCATCAAAATTCAAATCATCCACATCTCCAGCTCCTTTTCTTTAGCAGCCTCTCTCTCTTTCATTCTCAACCATTACTATTATCAATTAACCATCCATCCTGCCTTCACCACCTTAAATTCTTTTTCATAACAACCCTAACCTTTATAAAATATGAATAACACAGGGAGACAGGATACATCCCTGACTTCCAACCTTCCGCTATAATATTAATTAAAACCATTATATTATTTTCACTAGTCGACTCATCATATATCTTTTTCACATCAATCGCTACCTACTATCTTGATCAATCTTACACTAGACTTTTTCATTGCAAATAATTGCTAAAATATATATTATTACTGCATGGGATGATATTATATAGAGTTTTTTTTTTTATTTTTCCATTTTATCTATTTCCTCTTCGTGAAACATATCTCCTTCCCCTTCCCTTTCCCCTCCATTTCTTGTTTCCTTTATTTAAAATAAATAGAAAATATTTCTTCTATACCCTTGATAAACTACATGCTTAATTTCGTATGCCATGTAAAAGTAATCTGCAAATCTTACTACCACAGTATTAACGCACCTTGTTACTTCACTATGTCAGTCCTTCATTCCACTTCGACGTATATTCTTTCGAGCCAATAATACCAGCAATATCTTCCTTAAATACACTATAACACTCTAAACTCCCACTATAAATTCTTGCAGCGTTAATTTAGTCTCTCCCTAACTCTTTTATTATATCCTTATTTTTTAAAAGTAACTGCAAACATCTTACTTGCCTCTCCTCTCTCACTAAATCCTCATACGGAGTAATTAATCACATTATCCATTAACCGATCTTGTTACACAACTTCAAATTCCAATCAATCACCATATACCCATCTTCACTTCCAATCTTGATCATTTCACCTATAATTTTAATCATATATATATAATACCTGCAGATTACCATTCCTTTTCAACTTTCTCACTCATACCCTAATATTATAAGTAACCTTCCTGCTTTACTATATTATTAAGTCTGTCATTACCAATATATTGATACCTATTTCCTCTCTTGCACATCAATATACAACTAACACTCAATATCACTGTACCATCCTTCATTACTATCCAATGTTTATTAATAACATTTCGATTTAATAATTGTATCATCAATACTCACTCATTACTACCCATCTCCATCATGATCAACAGTTATCAGAAAGCTATCCATATGTATCTATTTCATATCCTCTCTTATTCATAACTTGTTCATTTAACCTATCTTTTATTCCATTCTAATCGATTACGCACCTATTTAGATTTCTTTTGTTCCTTCCTTATATAATATAATAAATCGTTTCTTATTGATATTTCATTATCATATGTATTAGTACATTAAACGCCTCACTCTTCTTCTTATTACATTTATACAATCTATATAGTACTATATATATCATCGTTATTTAAAAATCCTTAATAATGACAATTAAATCTACTTAATAGAATAATAATATTATTATTCTAAATATTCAATATTCACATGGCATATTTATTATCATAATTAATATAATTTGTAGTGTGATAATCATTGTTCAAATACAATCTTATTATTATTAGGAAAATTCAATAACTATTATAATAATTCATAATTCAATCATTACTCACATAAATGCTGACTCTAAATCCCTCGACTTATATATTTAAACCATATCATTCTCTTTATATTCTCACATTTGACAATATTAATATTAATACAATTAAAATATATTATATTTATACTACGATCTGAATATTAATTCATTAAATATCTTCACCATATCTCTAGAACACTCTGTAATTGCATACATTAAAAAATTAATTTCCTATCTTAGATTCATTTATATTAGAGAAACATATCGAGCAAATTCAAATTTTAACCCATGACTCCTTTAAATAGGAGCCGAGTGCATAGCTCTTCTTCTTAAGGTCCACGATTATCACAAAACTTTGTCACCTACCAGAAGATCTGGACTCACAATATGTTCTCAGACCAAAATGTCTTAAAAAATAAGTATACATTAACAAGGTAATATTTATTTGTCTTACTAATGTAAGTTTATAGACACATGAAACTCGAGTCATAGTGCACATGCCTACACACAAATTTCTTCCAGGTCATATGGATCCTTAATCATAATCATAATATCTATCAAGAATCGAAGTACATACGCCATGCATCTTTTTTGGATCTCTTCTCATAATGTGATTTACTTATTGCTTTACATTTTCTCCATGCCTATCATAAGCGAGACTAACAATTTACATAATTGATATATTAAATTATAATCGTGAAATTGTCATGTAATATATTAATATAAAAATATTCATTAAATAGATCTAATTCACCTTTGAATAATATCATAAATGAAAAGTGATATAAATTATTTGAAAGTATATATATTAATATATATTATATAAATATATATATATATATATATTAATATATATATATTATATATATATATCATAATTTATAATATAATATATAAGAATTATATATATTAATATATAATTAATATATAGTTATTATATTATTATATATATATATATATTAATTAATTATATATAAATATATAATAATAGATATATATATATATAATATATATATTAGATTATTATATATTATATATAATATATAATATATATATATAATAATATTAATATAGTATTTATATATATATATATAATATTATAGACCTTTATATATATATAAATATAATATAATACTATATTAACATATATATATAATATTATACTATATGATACAATATATATAATATATATATAATATATATATATATTATAATATATATATATATATATATAATATATATATATATAAGAAATTATATATAATATATATATATTATATATATATAATATATTAATATATATATATATATATATATTATAATCACTTTGAAGATTTAATACCTCAAGGGTTTATTTAACTATATATATATATATACTTATATAAATATATATATTATATAATCTAATATATTATATCATGACGATAACGACCATAGTTTGTTAACGAAGCCTTATAGTACTGATTTATATTTTATTATATTTTATTATGACAGGAGATAGAATGGATACTGTCGTAGATTACACTAGTATAGGTCTAAGAGCATTAAGTACACAAATGTATTACTTCATTATATGACGTACATCACGGAATGAATACGCATTAATAATAATAGTTTTATTTTGTATACTCTTTACCACCCTTGTCCTATATATTTATCTATCATGTAAGATAAGGTGACCAAACAATTACAATATAATTGTACAACTCTATACCAATTTATACCATATATTGATATTGCATATATAATATATAATGTAATTTATTTGTATTAAATATATAATATAATATAGAATAATGTTATACTATTAATGATAAGTATATAGACTCGGTAACGTATAAAGATCATCTGCTAAATTACTGTTTTAATAAACTATTAATAGTTTAGTATATATTATATATATATATAGATATATAAATATTATATATATATTATTATAATATTATATATATATATATATAATATAGCCTATATATCATATCCTAACTTATATATATATAGATCATATATATATATATATATATATTATATATATATATATATATTAGTATATATATATATATAGTATATATATATATATATATATTATATAATATATATAAATTTAATATTATATATATATATAATAGTATATATATATATATATATATTAATAATAATATAATATATATATATATATATTAGTATATATATATATATATATATTAGTATATATATATATATATTAATATATATATAAAATATATATAATATATATAATTAGACCTGTATAAATTCGTGACTATATAGTAATATGTATATTAGGTGTATAATCAAATTTGTTATATATATATTATATTGAATATATACTATGTTTCTATATATAATATATCCTGTATGTGTGTGAGTTAGTGCTATAAAAAATGTAGTAAAAATTTAACTATTTAGAGTTTTCTAGCTATATTGATTACGAAAAAGATTTGTAGTATAATTATGACGTACCTAATCGATCATATCCTTAACATAGTAAAATAAGAATCTTTATTTTTTATATAATTAAGGGGGAGTTTCTTTTTTATATCTCAGGGATGCTCGATGTTCGATAGATTATCCGCAAAAATAGTCTAAATCACCATAGACTACAAAATAACACTATAATAATTAATGACATTTAGGGCAAAATTAGAGAATTTCCTTGCGGACTCGAGTATAACATAAGATTGACATCAAACAAATGAAGGATCTCATATGATATTAAACATGTCTTGTTCTTTTGTAATGATAGAATCATGCTAAAGCACATATCTGTGTAACGTTCCTCATGGGGTTTCTATAATTAATCTCATTCCTCACTTGAGACTTCTGACTTCCTGAGGTTGATAGGAGCCCACCCCTTCACGCAAAAAAAAGGCTGCACTCTTTCAGGTCCCGAAAGAATTCAGGTTCAAGGTACATTGCCTTACTCCTTACTTGGTTCTTTGTATGAGTGGCAATGAACCTACATCACTACCTATACTGCTTTGTGTACATGCGCGCTGAAAGTTTCACGAAGGAACCTTTTACCTGGTTAATAAGTGCTATTATGATTAGAGACAGTCAGTTATTACATCATTCTCACAGTCGATCACACCTTCCCCCCATGTAGGTCGGTATACTATATATCGACCGTACTCAATGAACGTAGCAATATTTATAGCAGGTGACCCTCCGCCAGTCTTGATCTGCATTAGTTCCTCAAACACTGTTTATCCGAACCTTCATTTATCCCAATCATCTTTATCATCATAATCCACCACCCTCACTAACTGCGTTCAACCTTATACTATATATATATATATATTTACCAAACACTACTATTCACTACTTACCGATTACTACTTGATCAGGCACCCTATGTTACGACTAAGGCATAAGCTATTCACAGTTCAGACTATCTGAATACTAAAGGCTCCCCTTGCACTGACTAGTTCTAACTTATCGGGCTCATTCCGCACATCCACCAGCGCTGGCCACCGTACACAGGCTCAGTCGTTTAGCGCTTCTGAAGATATTCATGACACGTGCATCTTGTAAGGCTACACTATCATCAACACTATCACAATAATCATAATAAATCATAACAAGCACACAGATAAGAAGTATTCAGGCCTAAACTGAAAGCATTAGATATGGTAATGCTTACTTCATTAGCTGCTATGATATGAGTTATCAAGTGGCGGAAAATGTAAAAAAAAAAATAAAAAATAAAAAAATAGACGAATCATAGATGATAGAATATATCTCATAAAACTAAACATGCTCAAAGACGAAATTAAGATTACTCACATATTTTGGAATCCTGGTAAAACTTGAGCACGAAAATGATTAAAGGATAATGGATAAAGAAAAGATATATTTGCTCATATAAATAGAATATTAGTGACTCCATAGCATTAGAATACAGTACCTATTTAGAGCTACCTATTGTATATGGTTACTACGAGTTAAAATAAAAATAACTTTCTATAAGATATTTTAGCTTTATTTTTTTACTATTTACTAAAGAATACCACCTAATAGTGCAATATATAGTAATAGTTATACACGCTAAACCCTGAATGCAGCATGTACGGATACGGTATCTCACGGTAACATCGCGGATATAACGTATACTATATATATATATAATGGATTATATAGTAAAGGTAGGACTAATTCGCCCCTCCGGGGAGGGTACTCCTCAGAGTAACCTCCTCAGTACTTGGTATTATGTGATTATGTCGCGCGAGGATTATCCGCCCTCGTCCCACTCCGATGGTATGTTAAGAACGCCCCCCACTGTGCTTTCCACCAGTATCTGGCTCGAGTCAGCTATTTTTTTCCGACAGAATTGCCGATAAATTGAGCATTAACACGTTGTTGTTGTTTTAATACCTTTAACATTAATGCATTTATTATAAATATAATAGTATACTAATATAACATGCATACATATGATTAAACGAAGTAATTATATATATCTTTCACCTACCAAAACACTTTACTCTACTTATCTTGTATAATTATTGTCACTATAAACTTACTTTTATATATTGCCTTAACTTATACATATGGTTGATACGAGCACTACCATTATTATAGTCTTCACTACTCAATAAGCACGATTCACCCATCACCAGGCTAGTACGCTATTGTGTGACGCCGACCCCGACGCGACGCTAGAAGCGATACTAGCGCACGCACTACGTAGCACCCGTCATACTGAATCAGTGTGATCTCACCACACTAACACCTTACTTCTATATACCCTACTATTAATTATGTCCACTTGCTTAATGCAGAATGAGTAAGTCTAGTACCTTATATAGAGAAACAAGAGCTCACGCGCAACTACCTCAGTCTTCTCAGTGCTTTATATTATATTTCTTATTCTATATTTTATACCTTTACACCTCTGCCCCACACATCATCCAATCTATTATACTAATGATGTATTCAATTATATATGTTAAAATAATACATATAACATTTTCTAGACTGAAATAGTTACTCTTGAATATGATTTCTCATATATTATATTTTTATAATATTTTTTTTTTCTTGTTATTCTATCTCTGACTCTCTCAGTGCATATCACCGCAACTAAACATATTCCGAGTCTACGGATTCCATCATAGTATTCCTCTCTCCTCTCTCAAAGTCATTGCTGGCTCTCTTGAGCATCAGGCTCCGTCGAGTCGATCGACGCTCTGTCAGCTCTAAACCATATAAACGACATTGTAAGTATAACTGTCTATTGTAGATAATAGTTGGTGAGAACTCGCTAAATGAATTTGAAATTGACGATATATTGTTATTACTTATCCTAAAATATGTAATATACAAGGAATTGAGAAGGATACTGAGGTGGAATACTAGGTATGATATAGTCCTGTTCAGATAATTTCTATTAATTTAAAAAGGTCACTTCTGGTCAATAGGTCAATATTTACTATATTTAACTATAAGTATAATATTATAACAGTTATTTAACATAAGACAGTAATTAGAGCGCATTTATGTACAGCATAGATTTGATAATATAAACTATAATATATAATTAATATATATTATTATATATAATATAATATGATATATATATATCATATTATATATATATTATATATATATTTAATATAATATTATATTATAATACTATATATTATATATTCTATATATTATTAATATAATTATATTTTAATATTAATTATTTTAAAAAATATTTAAATTATATAAAAATATATTATATTTAATTTTTTTTATATATATTAGCTATACATTATAATTTTAATTTATTATAAACTTAATTATATATATTAATAATTTTTATAATCAGTGATACGTACCTGTAAAGAATAATCACATATATGTGGAGTATGCAGATAGTTTATATTAATATATCATATATATTAGTATACTTAATATTATATATATATATATATATATCCATTTGCGTGTGATTATGGTTACATTTCTACCAGTGGATATCTACCTATAAGTCACTCCGTTGAGCAAGCTGTAATATTTTGTGAAAGCACTATTGTGATGATAGTGTTATTAACCTATTAAGTGATCCTTGTATTTAACTGTAGCTAAATCTCATCGATATTAGCAATAAGCACAACAGGAGGAGCTGCGATATATCCACTCTAAGGTCTATTATTATAATAATCATTTTATCATTCTGAGCATACTGGCACGGAGACACGGCTAAGTATAAACTTCACGTATGAGTGAGAAGTTTTCCTACTATAATTTACTAGTTTCAAGGACACGTTATTAAGTGATCAATACACGATGGAAATCCCTTAATGCTATATGTATATATACCTTAAATAGTCACATGTCTTTATAGATAACCGACATTTTATTGTAAGAGTACTATATATACCACAACTATCTGAAGCCTTACAAACTATATAGTATATGAGAAAGCCTGAAAATTGTGAGAAAGTCAATTTCTCTATTTCTCGTATGATGTGACTTACCTCTCTATTTATATTTTCTCGTTAACGGTATTTACAAAAGCTTAATATATTTATACCTATTAATATCTTTAATAATCTCAATATTAGGGATAGAACAAATTATTTTATATCCAGATATCAATGAAGTTTATTAATATTATTATTCATCATCTTTCATTCATTTGTAAATTTTTTTTTTTTAAATTCTACGAGTAAATTGCATCTTACTGGAGCTGAATGTCACCGCACAGTATATTAATCTTATTGAAATGTAAGTATACATGGCCTGGAGTAAAATCAGCTAACTTGTAATTTATCTCTGTCACTCTCTCGAAAACATAATAATAAAATTTTCGTTCTCATTAAAAATCTATATATTAAGTTCTGTGTTTTATTTTATCACTCTATAAATCCAAAACTGGCTGCGTATAGTGATTTCATTCATTAATTACTTCAGATATTATATTTGACTCAACTTTTCGAAAACAATACTAGTCAAATTTTAAAAAATCACATTTCCCAGTTGTGAAGTATAAACATTCTTACATATATAGAGTCACACTACTACTAATCTAATTTATGTTTTCTTTTGTTAAATATAATAGATTCTGCTGCCTTGATTAATTTAATAAGTATTCGAGCTATTAGCTGGGCTTTCTACTAGATTAGCGTTATCTTGTACATTTTTTATATGTATAAAATAATATTTCATACTATATCTTTTCTTATACCCTCGTATATATCGCATTATTTCCTCATGTTATTATGAATCGTATATATTGTTTCTTATATCTTTATTTCAAAAATAGTATGCATTTGTGTCTTATTTATTATAAGACACAGATAGATTAAACATAAATTATGATATACATTCCCACAAATAACTCATGCGTTCCTACGTCAGATCTAAGTCGTTATAAACTTATGCCAACATGTTTGCATCTTCGCTGCTCTGTACCAGTCAATCACATTCTTCTATTATTGAATTTACCACTTTGCTCACTAAATCCTAGTTTCTAAGCACTCACTTACTTGCTGCGGAATCGACTAACTGTACTTTCAAACTACGCTGCCTACATATGAGCTGATAATCAGAGTGAAGTGGGAGATATATTCCCACACCTTCTAGAGATTTTCATGCTCAATAGCGGTTTGTTCCATCGTTTGTACTACGATCTCTATCTCATGATAATCTTTTGTTAATTATAAGAAGTGCATTCAGTCAAATGAGGAATTTTGTTTTGCTTATGATACTTAATGCTCTCCAGACTTCTCAATTATTATACTATAAGCGTTGACTTACAGTATAAGTTTAAAATATACTCTCACTTCCCTGGCCTTTTTCTAATATTCTCGAAAATTAATTTTTTTTTATTTTAAACTATTTCTCGTGAACTTATGTATGTACCATTATAGCTTTCCAACAATTAAAAAACCTATACATTTTAAAGAACTCCGTTGCGGGATAGGACTAAATCAGCAGTTTGTTTGCATGATGGATATTTCTTTATACTATCCGAAAAGTGGTTAGGAAGCTCGAACGCTATAAAAAGCGATGCTGGGAGATTTGACTTCTGTATTCTTTAATATGATCGTGTTTCAAGATTAAGCTTCCTCAGCTCTGTGTACACGAGTTTAAAAATTTTTATTGGAGAGCATTTTTTGTGTCGTTGATAATATTATTAGTGATATAGCTATGTTTCAGGCAATGTAGCTATTCGTCCTTTTTAACTATATTTTTATTTGAACGTACAGTCTTCTCTCAGTCAATTTTTTTCGAGCTTACAATTATCTATTATTTTTACTTCCTGGTGTTCTATCCAATTCGCTTATCCATCTAAAATATCTTCAAAGCATGCAAATTCAACTTATGAGCTCGCAAAATACTTTTTTAAAGTCGGTCTTGACATCAATAGACAGTAAAGATCCAGGTATGCCATTAATTTATTTCTTTAATTGCCAACTAGAATAAATAGTTAACTATAACTACATTAGTATAGCATTTACTCTCGCTATATTATAAACTTATCAGTTTAGATATACCATATTAGATGTAGGGCTACTGTATATTTGTGTAAGCA
Organism: Trachelipus rathkii; assembly: GCA_015478945.1. Lineage (NCBI taxonomy): Eukaryota > Metazoa > Arthropoda > Malacostraca > Isopoda > Trachelipodidae > Trachelipus > Trachelipus rathkii. Next base: position 23,834 of record JABUQX010017588.1, on the reverse strand, counting down.
TGGTTTTTTGCTATTTCCAATATTTTGGCTATACAATCCATATTATTATTATTATTATTATTATTATTATTATTATTATTATTATTATTATCTATATTATTATTATTATTATTATTATTATTATATTATTATTATTATTATTATTAATTTTTTGGTCTGTAATGTTTAAAAGATGTATGAAAAATCCAATTATTTTACAAAGTTGAAAATGAAGTAAAATGTAATTGATATATTAATATATTCACCAATAATTTAAGAAAATATGTAACAGATAATCTTATTGTTCAAAGTTTATTTTATATATTATATACTGTGAGTTTCATTCATTTATTTTTAACATCCGTTGGAGAATTAAGAATTATTTTGGTAGTTCAACAAACTTTATTGGTAATCTTGCAGAGATGTTAAAAGTTTTAAAATTTTTAACTAAATCTAACTAAAAACGATTTAGTTTTTATTGTCAGTAACTTAAATGCTACTGCTTACTAGTGTTGTAACTCCGGTCATATCTTTGGTCAGAGGACTGATAATCTGGCCTAAAAAATGTTTGCTCCAGCTGGAGGCTGGATATCTGACCAATCACCTCACTCTTCTTTTCTATTATCCCAATTTTCAAATTACTTGTTAACAAGTTTATATAATGTTACCTTTTCACTATAAAAGCATTTAAACATATCTACTCTATTAGTTTACAAGTATTCCCATTAAGTATCTTGAATTTAAGTACCTTAAGAAACAGTATTTTTCAGATCTTGTAGGAAAAGGCTTATGCTCCTCTTCATGTAGTGTCTTCAGTAAGAGTATGTTTAATCAAGCTGGCAACATCTACTACTCAAAAAGAAATAGACTTTCATTTGAAAGCTGAAATGCATCTATTTTTGAACCAGATTTTGTGAATCTATAGCTTTTGATATTTGAATATGTTAATCATTTCAACATTCATTCTCCAATATTCTAAAAGTTTATAAATTACCCACTATAATTAACTGGCTTTGACAGTCTTGCACCTAAGTCAAGTTCTACAGAATTTATGTTTCTGGTGTATGTTGTGCACCCCACCCCCAATCTGTGGGGATCCATGAGTAGGATAAAGAAAGAATTAAGTGAAATCGGATTAAAATCTTTTGTCTTATTAATTTAATTTTGTAACTACAACTTTTCTGAAAGATTCAAAATCCGAAGCATAAAAAAATAAACAGTCAAATATCGGAAAAGAAATCTGTTGTCCACAGGGCATATATAAAGACGTTTATGTATGAGCTTCTTTTGGAATCTTTGAAGGATGAAAATATATTCTTATTCGCAGACCGAGTTTTAATTCTTGCCCCCAGGAATATAAAACACAGACTGCTACGCGGAGGATTGAACCAGCGTCTTCTCGTATGAGAGTCGGCGAGTCAACCTCCTACGCCTTATCAGACAAAATAGAATTTAACAAAGTTACACAACTTTTACTTAAGCATTTTCTACATACCAAATCATTTTACTCCTAGGTAATCCATGTCCAACTTAAAACAGCCAACATAATGACGATACTAGAGCTCAAATTGTTGGTAATATAGAAAAATTCTCAAAATAAAAGATGCGTAATTTGCATAATTCAATCTACTATGAAAATTTCACAAAATTAGGAAGATCAATAAAAAAAATTGACAAAACTTTCATTCACCAAACTTCCAGAAAATGTGAAAAAAAAAATCTATAGAGATTTTTTTATTATTATTATTATTTTTGGAAATGGTTTAGAGTAACTTGAAACTTTTATCTAGTATATATCTAAATGACGAAAGTTTTTTGTTTTTTTTGTTTTTTAAAGTGACTTGAATTGGCAAGTATTATTATTTGTTGGCCTCTTGAGAGCAACATTTCTAATAATTTCTTTGTTTGCTTTTCCTACCATTTTACATCAAATGAATCTGTAGCCAACACTCCTGCTGAAAATGATTTTCTCATTATTCACCTCTTTTCATCTAGGTCGATCCTAGTAGAAATTATAGGCAATCCTCATCCTCCTAATAATCGTGCACGTGAGGTGTAACTTCTAATGATAAATAGATATATATATTATATTATAATAATATATAATATATACTAATATATATATATTATATATACATATATAATTATATATATTATATATATATATTAATATATATTTATAATTATAATATATATATATATATATACTTTACACTTATGTGAACTATTTACTTAAAAAAAATTCTCTTTCATTAATTAATAAAAGGTATTACTTGCATTAATTTTATAAAAATACGAAGATTGTATAAATTTCAAATTAACATACATTTTAAAACCATGTTAATTAAAGATTTGAAGTGGTTGTTAAAAAAACCTTTGTGAAAATGAGAAAAAACCAATATTTTCATTGTTTATGAAAATTATATACAAACTATTTCTTACATTATATTCGAAATTAAAGCATAAATTCTTAAACTAATAAATGGGATTATTCTGTATGAAATTAAATCATTCAAATATTAATGAAAAAAGATTTCAAACTCTTACAGAAGATCCAGCCAGAGGGGGGACTGGAAATAATTTGATTAGAAATGCAAATATCTGACTGAAGTTGGATACTGCAACTTCTATATTTTAGTTAATTGATTCTATGCTTCATTATATTATCTTTCATCTTGAAGACCTTTTAAATATTAAAAAAGAATTTTACTATTCATGAATACAGCTAGTTTGTAAAAAAGGAAAAAAAATAAAAACTATAATTTAAAAATATAAATACCTGAACAACTTGTAATAAATATTATATATATATATATATATATATAATTATATATTATATAAATATATATATATATATAAGTATTATAATATATATATAATATATATATATATATAAATAATATAGTGTATGTAGCAAAAGCATGGCTGGCAGACATACTTGATGTAATTATTAACCAAAAGAAAGTTGCAGAGGAAGTAATAATTAACTTTTTTTTATATAATTAATATTATTATATACATATATCCTATATATATATATTATATTAGATAGTATATATTTTATATTATATTAATATATATATTAAATATATATATTATATTTATATAAATATTGAAGTTGGTGGTTTAATCACTCTAGGAAATATCAAAAATAACTACAATTAATATTGAATGTTTCTAACTATAATCTATAAATATTAAGGATGTAATTAATAATTATAAATTTGATTATTAATGCTTTCGTTCAACAAAATATCTGGCTATTTCTTCTCAGCAATCACACAGGAAATGACATCACCATTCAAATTGATTTTTGAGCAGGAATGTAAGAAAAATAAGCACCTGTGGAATAACCACAGTTTATAACAATTATCAATAAAGAAGAAAAGATAATAAATAAAATAATAATAATTTACACAATCATAAGATATAAACAAAAAATAATAATAATATAATAATAATAATAATAATATAAAAAAATGATAATGAATAATAATAATAATAATAATAAAATAATAATAATATAAAAATAATAATAATTATAATAATAACAAAATAATATAAAATAATAAACAAATAATAATAATACTAATAATAATAATAATTACCCAATTGGCCTTTGTGCCGAAATTATAATAATAATAAAAAATTTAACATATATTTTTTTTATGAAGATTAAAGAAATGTTTCGTATTAACAATATAAGAGTTAAAATTTTTGTTTTTCTGAAAACACAAAGAACATATTTATATTTGAACTAAAAACAAGTATTTAAGATGTAGTAAAAAAAAATAGATATTGCTATAGAGACCTCCTCTCAGAAGACTGAAACGTAACGGCTTTAATAGCTGGACGCCAAAATGCGATGGTCTTAGAAGAAACTATAGCAGCGAAACAGGAGATATAAAGAGAAAAGGCAGAAGAAAACAGACACAAAGAAAGAGGAACCTCACAGAGGGAACGTAGGAGGAAAGTAAAAAATGTACAGAGTAAAACAAAAATCAAGGACAAGGTAAATCGGGAGGAAGGAAAAACAAGAAGCATTGATGGGAAACAAAGAAGAATATTGCGGTATAGAAGACTATAGAAGTAACAGTGAACTGTATATGACACAACAGCCTCGTGTAAGGAAGAGGAAGACACAGGAACAATTGGTAAGCAAAAGATGGAAAAAAAAAGAGTAGAAGACCAATGTCAATCATCATTCCAAACCATAAGAAATTATCAAGGTCAAAAGAATTAATCAGCAACCGATTATCAGAAAGATCAGAATCGGAAGTAAGAAAGCAGGTTTAATACGTTCAACAGAAACATTTTTAACACGAGTCCCATTTTGAATTGTGAAAAAATGAGGTCGGCGACGAAGAACAAGATAAGGACCAGTATAAGAAGGTTGTAAAGGAAAACGATGAGAGTCAGGACGAAGAAATACAGAGTAGTCTAATTCTTGGGTAAGTAAACAGCAGTAGATTGGGAACGAGCAGGAGAAGGAAGAAAAGAAGAAACAATAGAACGAAGCTTAGAGAGAAAAGAAGGAAAATCCGGAAAAGGAAGGTCAATAGAAGAAGAAGAAAAAATTCACCAGGAAGACGCAAGGGTGAACCATAGACTAGGTCAGCTGCAGAAGATTTCAAATCTTCCTTCACTGTAACGAAACCAAGCAACAACCAAAGAAATTTTCCAACCCAACTGTTCGTATTAGGCACACGCCAATAGCGCCTTTAGTTGCGATGAAGGCGCGTCGACATAAGAATTCCTAGAGGATGATAACTGAATGATTTTTTCAAATACAGAAGAGAAAAAAAATCCCACGCCCCCCAAAAGAATTTTATTTTGAAGGGGGGGTCGAAAAAATGAGGGGGGGGGGGGGGCCTTTTTGTTACATTCACAATAGAAGAAAACAAATACTGTTAAGAAAAGTATCTAAAACTGTTATAGCAATATTTCCGCAGTAGGAGAAGACAGAGAATAACTTCAGGCCATGCGGAGTTTATACTGTCACCATTGTCATAAAAAGCTACACCCACGTGAACGGAAGGGGCCACAAAGATCAAGATGAAGACGATCAAAACGACAAGGGTAAAGGAAATGAACCTAAAAGAGGTTTAGTATGTCTATGAAATTTGGTTTTTTGACAAGCAATACATGAACGAGCCCAACCCGAGAGTCACTATGCATGTTACCAAAAAAACGAGAAATAAAAGTTTTGAGAACCACGAATACCAGAATGAAAAGAGAATGAAGGGTAAGAAAAACCTGTTTTCGAAAGGCAGAAGGAACGAACTCTGCCCGTAGAAATGTCACAAATTAAAGAACAGTAGATCAGGCAATGAAGAGTTTGAAGTTTAATAGAAGTATCAGCAGTAAGAATAAGATCATCCTCCATTTGAGCAGCCGACATAGCAGAGTAGTCTAATGTAGGCAAAGGCGTAATGGCATTAACCTGGATAGATAAAGCATCAGCACTAGAGTTATCACAACCAGGAATTTGACGAGATCAGTAGTAAAACGTCGGCAATAAAATCAATGATGACGAAAATCACGGAGGAGCAATAGTTAAAGAAACATACATAATAGCAGAAGTGAGGTTTATGACCTGTTAGTAGAACATGAAACTGCGACCTTCCAGAAAAATCTTAAAAGTATTATCGAAGAATAGACAGCAAATAGTTCACGACCAAAAGACTATAGCGAGTGACAGCAGGAGAAAGTTTCTGAGAATAAAAAGCGAGAGGAAGCCAAACACCATTTGCAGTCTTAGTGCAGCTCCCACAGCGATAAATCACTGCGTCTACAAATAGGCGAGTAAGTTTCAGCACCAGTGTTCAGGAAAAACAGAAGATGTTGTTGACTCAATAAGTTTTACTTTGTCAAAAGCCATCAAGCATCATCAGTTCCAAAACCATGATCGCACCGCCCCGACTACTTGAACAAGCAAAGCAGTAACTGAGCTAATATGCAGCAGCCTGGGAGAAACGACGATATAAAAATTAAGGAGACCTAAGTAAGCACGAAGATCTTTCTGAGTGGTAGGAAGAAGATAATCACGAATAGCAGAACCCGGTATCAGTATGGAGAGAACCAGAAGAAGAAATTTTATGTCAAAGAAAATTAAGAGATGCAGCACCTAAAATGCATTTCTCGAAATTTAAACGAAGACAGCTTGAGACAAAACGAGAGAGAAACAGTACGCAGATGAGAAGATGCTCCTGCCGGAGAACGCAAAGCAACTAATAATCATCAATGTAAGCATTATACAAAGGCGTAACACGTAAAAAACATGATCTACTTCAACGTTGAAAACTAGCACTGGCATTACGAAACCCAAACGCATAAAATATACATAAAATTTCCAAAAGGAGTCCAATACAGTTTTTAGGACGATCACAGATCAACAGGAATTTGAAGGAGGCAGATTTAAATCAGAGAAGAGAAAATGTACTGATCCATTAAGAAGAAGTAAAATCAGAAGGTGACGGAATCAGAATAAGTATCAGCAATAGTTTTAGGAATTCATTAACCTTATCCAAACAAAAACAAAAGAATCGGCCCTTTTAACAATGTGAACGAGAACGGCGTAAGGGAATAGAAGGGAACAATACCTTTCCAGAAAGCATGCTCAAATTCAACACCGTGCATGTAACTTTCTGATGAGAAAGTCTCGAGCCCTTCAACAGGAGAACTACCTTGTCTCAATTAATGCATTTATCATGTGGAGACGCGAGGAGAAAGATTAGAAAAGCTGGATTAACAGAAAAATTCATAATGCAAAGAGCGCTGAAAGAAGAATAAGGGGGCATAGGAGCATTATACCATAAATAGAAGAATCGAAGGAAACAGCATTACAAAAAAGAGAAGTATCATCAAGTAGACGACTATTGGCCATATCAATAAGAATATTGAAATGGCCTTAAAAATCAGCACCAATGATATTTTGTACATCGGCCAAGAGGAAAGTCCAACGAAAAGAATGTCGTAGTCCAATAGAAAGATAAGAGTGTTCCCCATAACAGCAATTGCAGAAACAATTAGCAGCCCTAAATAGAAACAACAGGCGAAAGAGAAGAACAAAAACCATGGAACTTCAAAATTAGAGAAAAAACTACTGCCAGAACAATTATGAATAATCGTTTAGACACCACAAATATACGCAAAACGCGAACCTGAGAACAGCATAACTTTCAGAATAGAAACAGAGAAGAGTCAACAGACAAATAAGCATAGGTCTACCATTGTAGTAGCATTAACCAAAGACGAAATAGAAACAGTAGGAATATGGAGCGAATCAGAATCGGAATTGGAGGAAATGACCAAGGGAGGAGCGCAACGATCTACGATCCCCCCCGAGGGGAGTTTCCCTGAAGAGAATTTGCAGATTTAAAATTACAGAGAGGAATGCAGTTACGTGCTCTAACACCAAAATGATAATGATAGAAGCATAAAGAAGAACCCTGAGGAGGTTGGGGTAATGAAGAACGGGAAGGTGAAGGAGAACGAGATCTAGTGCGAGAAGAAGCAGATGAAGATTGCTGAGACTGACACTGACAACGAGAAGACATAGAAGACATTTGTTGTTGCAAGGAATTATTTGAACATTCATTTTGTTCAACAAGGTAAGAATATTAGTAAGAGTCTAAAGATGCATTTGGAAAGATGGGGAAAGAGTACAAATACAGAAGAAGCACAGAGTAAGAGGAAAAAGAGCAGCGGAAACGGAAGACATAGAAGGAGAGTGAAAAGAATTAGTAGCAATTGAGAAGAAAAGTAATAGGAAGAAGAAAATAAGGTTAAAAGAATGAACCCATTGGGGTAAAAGATGGATAAGTTATAGTGAGAAGAAAAAGAATCCAATTGGCACGAATAATAATATCTGCGCGTTTCGGCTCAAACTTGAAGAGAAATAGCATCACATGAGGAGAGCAGGAGTGCTAACAAACAGGAAAGACGGTCCAGGAAGGAGAGTGCGAAGAAGAGATTGTTTACTATCAGCAAGGAGACCAGAAATAGAGAGCATACGGGTAAGAAGCTGTGAAAGACGTCACCCACACCCTCATGTTGTAATATATTCTGAAAACGGGTAGCATCAGAAGGAGAAAGATGGCGACTTAATAATTCACAAAGAGTAGAATAAGGAGTGAGAGAGGAGCTGACTGAAGGTAAAAAATTAGGGATCGATTTCTGAACTTCTAAGGAATGGAGAGCAGAAAAGCATTAAGCTTTCTCGAATTCGCAGGAAGCGAAAGCAAGAAAATCGTCAAATTGCTGAATCGTTTAAATCAACGATCATCTCTCTAAAATTGCGTTGGGGTTCAGCGAGGAACACGCATATAGCCAGGTAGTCGCCCGGCAACGTTGCAGAAAGAGGAGGAGGCGGGAATACTTCGTGATGTAATTGTGTTGATGTTGATGTGACATCAATATTGTTGATGAGTGTGTTGTAAAAGATAGGTTGGTGAGATCATACAAAGTCGTAGGACGAGAAAAAAGTTGAGATGAATAAAGGGAGGAATATAGTCGAAAGAAAGAAGGAAGAGACATCAGATAACATATTAGTAATAGTAGAAAATAATAGAATCATACAGTTAGATAGAAAAGTATTATATATGTATATAGTAGTAGTAAGTGTAGTAGACATAGTGATCAAATATAAAATATTTTACAGCCACTACAGTTCAATGGTGCCAATCAACGTTTCCAGTTTTTCTAGCCGAAATAAACTTATAATGTAAAAAAACAAAAAACTGAAAAAACAAATGTTCGCAAATCCGTGGTCACCAATTGAAGTGTTGGTTTGTAATCACTTCTAGGAATATCAAATACTACAATAATATTAAATTTTACATAACTTATTCAATTAGAGTACCGTAAAGTTAAGTATATATAAAAAGGGGATCTTAAGCAGGAACACTACAAATATATTCTGGTGCTATTTCTTCTGAGCATCACACCGAGGGAAATGACATCACCATCATAATTGAGGTTTATTGAGCTAGAATGTGAAGTAAAATAAGCACCTGTGGAAATAACCACAGTTAGAACAATATCAATAAAGAATAATATACTAATAAAATAATAATTTACGAGTATAAAAGTATATAAACAAAAACAATCACAATAATATTATGATAATAATAAGAGGAGTAAAGGATAAAAAATGACAATAATAATTACAGAAAAATATTAATAATAAATAATAATAATAACAAAATAATTTTAATACTTTTATTCCAATAATTCTACTACTACTAAAAATATAGATTACCCATTGGAATTTGTGCAGACTATTTAATAAAAGTAAAAAAGATTTTAAATTTACAAATTATCCCGAAAAAGGAAATGCTGCACACTAATAATTCAGAGTAAGAAATTTTTGTTTTCTGAAACACAAATAAAACATAATTATATTTGTACTAAAAACAGACAATTTTAAAATGTAAAAAAAAAATAAATAACGATAAATATATATTTCCCAAAGATATATATATATATATACTATATATAATATATATATATATATATATTATATTAATATAGTTATATATATATATTTTTGCACAAAAATATTTGCCGTGCAGCCGCACATCTAAATATATATATATATATATATATATAATATATATATATAAGTTATATATATTAAATATATATATATATACTATAAATATATATAATATATATAATATATATATAATGTGTCTATATATCTATATATATTATTATACTATATATACTATATATACTATATATATATAATATATATATATATATATTAATATATTATATATAAATATATAATATATTATATATATAATATATAACAAGTTGGCCACCGTTAATAGAAAGTTAACGTCGCTAATTCTTAATCGTTAACAACAAATTAACGCGTTAATCATTAAAGCGTTTACCAGTAAAGAATGTAGCGGCAGTTAACGTTAATCGTTAACGTTAACCGTCTTCAATTTTTTTTTTTTTTTACCAGTTATCACCACCACTCATCGGCAGACCCCTATCAAGAGGGTTGCTTGGCACCCAAAATATTCATTTGCTAGCGCAAATTACGCAGAAACACAGACGCAGCTTTAAAGTGAGGAGAATTAAATTCAGGCAGTAAACACAGAAGAATGAAAGAAGTTCCACCACGAAATCAGTGTGAAGGAAGAAAAGAAAAAACCGCCAGCAAACTAGCTGGAGTCCAATATCTACACAAAACTCGTGCCATATACCACCCTCTGTGCTACTAGGGCGTCCGTTTAAGGTTGTACTCGAGTGGAAAATTCCTCGAACACCTCCGCTGTACGATACCCATACAAAGAGATAGAAGCACCAACATCGCTCCGCAAGGATAGAGGGTCAAGTGAACTGGAAAGTACATAACAGATTATAAGCCTTTTGGCTTTTGACTCGACCCTGTCCCAAAACCGGGTTAAACCAGAGCCCTCCAGATATGAGAACAGTATCCATACATAGGGCCGGATGAGAACCTGTATAACTGGAGTAACTTAGAAGAGCGAAAAAAAAGTCTCGCAGTCTAAACAGAACGTCCAGTTCTTTGAGGCCGCCCAGCCAACCGTTGTGATGTGATGGTTTCCAAGACATTTTTTTTTATGTAAGGCAAGGATGTTATATTGTCAACCAGGAGAGACGAAAGAACGTCAAAGGATAGGAAAGTTGAGGTATCTTACAGAGTAATTTGTAGAGTGTGGTTTTTAAAAAATTGAATTTCACAAGGGTTCAGATCACCCCACCCCGAAAAATTCTTTCCTAGTCAGCGAGAATAGCAATCGAAAAGATTAACGATCGAGAGCCAATTCTAGAAGTAAAAGTACACAATTGAAATGAGTGAAAGAATGAAGGGTCGACTATAGCATGATGGATAGAGTTGTATGTGCAGGTGAGAAGATCATTAATGAAAGTAGATAAAGTAGGAATGATACGAAACCACTGCAGGAAACTCCACTATTGACCCAAAAAAGAGAAGAAGCGCATCCATCAACCATAGCCATGTTTAGCACTTGAAGAAAGCTAGACATAAGTAGCAAAAGAAGGAGTAAGGAGGGAGCTGGAGAGCAATGATGCAGTGCCACTTACCCGTCAAATGCTTTGGATATGTGAAGCGCCACTACGCAAGTCTTCCATTAGTTCCTAAGAGCGAAAACCATATAAATCGGTTCAATAGGAAAGTAATCCCAGTAGACTTAACACTAAAAGCGACTACTAGCGATCGGAAGAAGAGAATGAGATTCCAGAAATTAAAGAAGAGTGAGAGAGTGAGAGGGTTTCAAAGATCTTAGATAGAAATACAAGTGAGAGCTCTAGGGCGATAGTTAGAAGGATAGGAGCGGCCCTTGTTTTTCGGAATAGGTTTGGACATGTGCCTGCTCTCCCAACCTGAGGAAGGCTAGTATTAAACATAGAAAATAGTTGAACGAGTGTGTCAGTTACATACACATTCCCTCACAACTTCGGGTTTTTTCAACCCTGTGTAAACATTACTAAACTGGATATTAACCGAGTAAATATAACCATTTGAGCCATTGCAGAGGAGCGTTTAAGGAAATTAAAAAAAAAAAAAAGTTTATCTCTTACGAAACGAAATTAATAAAATTTAAAAATAAAAAAAATATTTATAAATACTCGTAAATTAAGTTAGACGGTTAACGATGTAGGGAAAAATTTTAACTCTTTAATAGTCCGTTACTTCGTTTCGAGATTAACGAAAGCGTTAAAAATGAACGAAAAATTTAACGAGTAATTAACGGATTAACGCTTTAACGCGTATATATATAACTTTGTATATATATAATTCATCCACCACCACTAGGGTAAGTGCGTAGCATGCACTGGGAAACCAGAAAAAGTAGTGAAGAATTGACGCAGTCGAAAGAAAGCCCAGTTTTACAGCCCCCCTTTACACCTTTTTAGTGAGAACTCATCACAATCTGAAAATCCACCTTTAGAGCTTCACAGACCGAGACGACCGCTCACTATGGTGACTCATCAATCAGTAGGGTTCATCCTTGGCCCAGTTGGGCCACAACCCCCTCACAAACCCAGCCATTCACTTTTATTATGCACCTTTATTCTCCCTTCTGCCCAACTCACATTTCTCTCCCCAGTGCATTCCTTTACTGACTCATTCTACTTTTTCTTTGGTCTCCCAGCTGTCGATTCCCAACACACTCACCACTATACTATGATGCACGTGGTAACATCGCATCCGCATCCACACATTATTAAACATCCGTATCCGCACGGCTTGCCGCGGAGTTAGCCTCTGTTTTGATAAAGGAATTCATAAGAATTTTATAATAAATAAAAAACTTAAATTGAATCTGAAAAGAAAATGAAAATGCTAAATAGTTGAAGGCAATCAAAAACGGCTTGATATTCCATATCTTAATGTATCAAAGACATTTTCCAACTCGCTGAAAATAGTAACACTTCAATGATGAAAAGTATTGCCTCAAAGACATTCTTGCTTCGTGCGCCATTCGCCATTCCCAAAGTTAACACAATCTTATTAATTTGGAAAATATCTATCATATCACACTGCATTAAAGCTATTGAAACCCATTTGAATAAACTACCAAAAAAATATCAGCGCCTGTACAGCTTCTGTCTCTTATGTAATACCATTATCTCAACGCTAAGGAGACATTTTGAACCATCTTCAAATGGAAAATGATGAAGTTTTAAAAAGAATGAAATGTAATTAAACTAGAGCAGAAAACGCTTTTCTGTGAACATTAATGACCTTCAGTACTTATTGCAACATACTAGATTCTCCGTTATAAAAGCAAGTTTTTTGTAACGATATTTAGAACAGTTTATAATCTTACTCTGTTGTTGCAGTTCGAAATACTTTCCATCCGAACGCTTCTAATTAATTCCCACCATAAAAGGAAAAAAAAACAAAAATCTACCAAACCAACACCTTACTACAAGTTAATCACAATAACACGGATCCATGAAGAATTCTACCGTCCAGTAGTGATGAGAACACACGCATTACCAAAAAGATGTAGTGCAGTGCAAATGATTGAAAATAATCACCAAGAAAAACGGCAAGATAAAATGAGAGAAAAAAGGTTGGTGGAAAGTTAATCAAAATTCTATCACGCTTGAGTAACTCTGCAGGAAACTTCATGCCGAACAGCCTATTAACCTTACCATTCCATTAAAAAGCGAGAAAATGAAAACTGAATCCAACATCTTCTACAAGTAACATCAATAACAGATTCACTGGAAAATTCTCTACAGTCGTAGTGATAAAGAAACAACACGCATTATCAAAAAGATTGCCGGTAGCACAATGAATTGAAAACATATACCACACAGCGTGGACTGTTATATAAGCATAATGCAAAAATGCTTCCGACGCTTAAGATAACTCATGCAAGATTAATACCCTGGCCTGTCCTCCCAACTAGTGTTCCAAAGTGAGAGATGTACTTCTAGCAATGCTAAACTAAATAATATGATGAAAAGAAAAATAGACCTCAGCAGAAAAGGCAGAAAGCAAAAAAAACTTCTGATGTCTATCAAAGCACACCCTTCCCGTATTTGAATTCAACTCTAGTGCAAAAAATATATATGAAACAAGTAAACTCTTTTCATTAAATTAAGGTCGGAGCTATAAAAGAGGTTGATGGGGTCGCATTTGCAGTTGTCCCCATCCGCCCCTGTAACAAAATATATTAACTAGATTGTGGCTAAAACTCGATATATATAAATATACATAATAATATCATATATAGTATATATATATATATATAACTATAATATATAATATATACTAATAGTATACTATTTTATATCATTAATACCTATACTATATATATTGTATATTATATCATATATATACTATATATATATATATATAAATCTACTATATATAATTAACCATCCTGCATCCTCGGAATGTTCCTAAAATCAAACATACCCGCATCCGCAGGATGCGAAAAAAAGACATCCTGCATGCATCACTACCCTATACATCAGCTATAACCAACTGCATAATATAGCACATTACCGATGACTACAACAACTTCACTGACGCTCTCCCCTCACATCGATCATAATCACCTCCTCAAACCCAATGAAAAATTAGAACACTCTCAAAACCCTCTCCCAACCACAACTAGCGACAGAAAACACCCATTGCTACCACCTACCACAAACACTCCTCAAAAACAAATTAAACTATTGCCTCCCCCGCCATGGTCCCACAATTGCCAAAAACTAATTCAAAAAAACTACAAATTTCACAAACAAAGCTCTAAGAATCATAACTGGATGCACATAAACAACCCCCATTCAGCATTTACATAACGAACTCCGTTCTCCTCATCTCCACCCACTGGAATGGTGGGACCTCCAATTCTTACTAGAAAACCCTAAAATCCAACCCCAACCATTACCAACCTCTCCAATCCCCCTCGACACAGACTAAAATCCCCTCCCCCCTCACCAGCCAAACTTTATAAACAGCTTTACAAAATTAATTCCCCCCCCCCCCCATAGTCATGGTGTAACACTATCCATCGCCCGCAACTACACCAATATACCTACTACACGCTCAATACCACGCTTACTAAACATCCCACTCCCCAAAAAATTCATTCAACTGAGAACGAACTACACTCCAGAAGACAGAGGCCAGATGACCCCGCCGGACAGATCAGGTCACCACCTAAAACTCTGCAATATAAATTCATAGATTCATCAAAACTAGATCCAATGTCAACCTCCCCCACCTAAACCAGATGTAATATTTCCAGGATACAATGTGGCACCTCCTTCGGGCTCCGCTCTCGACGCCCCCGTGCCGACTTTTCTATTTCCTCTCTCCTCGACCTGTGGAGCCAGGGCGTGGCCGGCTCCTGGAAAGCAGTGTGGCCCGCCAATTAAGGTGGGCCAGGCGCAGAAGTAAGAAAAAAACGACTATCAATCATCCTTTCCACATGAACCAAACCATCTCCATGTACTTCATTTATTCTCTCATTTTACTCCTTTTTCATATCACACATCTCCCTAATGATGCATTCATCCTCATTTTATCATTCTTTCACACCTAACACGCCCCTAAGAACTGAACACATTGAACTTTAGAACTTTAATCTATACCTCCTTATCAGACCATATTCTCACTACTTATAACATTAACACAGATAACAACTACCTCATGTAACCCTAGTGCACTCAGACTTGGTCCCTTCACATTCCCCAACGATTTAATTGCACCAGCCACCGTCCTGCCATCACAACTTTCCATAACTACACTCTGCAGCCACTCCTTCCCGTTTCAGTCCAACTATATATTCCTAAATATTTTAACTCAGACACTTGTTCCAGTGTTCACCAAATCTAACATAACTCCACCCACCGAGGGACGCCTCACTCACAACCAAACTATTTTACTCTTTCATCTACGTATCTGACTTTACAAACCCCTCCTCTTTACACACCTCGCCACAATCATCCTGCCATCTCCTGCTTTCAAAATAACTTCAGATTCTTCACCCAAAATCATCCGCATATAATAGTTAGGGCACCCCACCTCCCTCCATTCTATCCATCAAATATTGCACCATTTCCCACCCCTATCTCTAACTCTTTCTAACCCCATCCATTAATTACCAAATGATAACCAAGGGACAAACTAGAGATGTAATGAATAAAAAAACGGACCGTCTTTTATTTTATAAAAAAAAACATTTTTCTTATTAAAAAAACCATAATGAATAAAAACAATGATTTCAAAGTTTTTTGTTTTTTTTTGTTATTTATATATATTTTCTTACTTTAATTGTATTTTTCTTATATTTCATTCACTTTAGATACTAATAAAATTAAAACATTTTTTACCTATAAAATTGATATCACTTGTAAAATAAGCATATTCGAAATAAACATGATAAATAATAAAAAAAAAATATGCCATTACTTGCTTGAGATCTTGTAAAGACACGAAAAGAACAAGTACACACGAATAAACATTGATCATATTGGAGAAATCGAGTCATGACATTAATGTATATTACTACCACAAATAAAAATATTATTTAGTACAAAAGTTAGTAACTTTAAGTATATAAGCCAACTAAAATTACTAAATTCTTAAGAACACCATCAAGGCCTCATAAAATATCCTTCTTATTGCTTCGCATCTAATCCTCAGACCGTTCCAAAACATGGCCTTCTACTGATAAATTCTGATTCCTCATCCTCATATGCTATATTGTGAGAGAAGAGAGTCAGACTCAATGACTCAAGCTGCATGGATCAGATCCGGTTCATTAGATTGATTCTCAGACATTCAATGTCACTTTATACAGAGAAGAAACCTGAGCTGCCTGACTGAGAACTCTGCTGATAGTGTATGTGTTTTCAGGGTGATGAAATAAGACGTTTAAAAAACTCCAACTTGACAATCAACAAGATCCCCCTTTCACCTCTCTCCAAGTTTCTGGCACAATCATGTCACTCACTTCATGAATTATAGTTTTTTCTGGATTGTCATTTAGTAGAGCCGTTCTTTTTAGAATGGATATTGCCTCTGCTGAGAAACTTCTCTCACATGCAGCTAAAGTGGCAGGAAGGTCTAGAATTCCGGGAGGCTACTTTTGATATCTTGCAATGCTTACATAAACTAATCCAACCAATGCCTGCAGACGAAACATGTTGGAAAAGTTGGACGCCAGAGATAATTCCATAGAAAGAAGTACCCTCTGACTGAAAATTGCATCAACTTCTTCTGAAGAAAAATTACTGAAATATTGTATCAATTGCCTTGTATATTGTATAATGATTTGTATGACAAATGCTATTTTATTTCATGTTTCAAAGAGTAATATATACTGTACGTATATATATATATATACTATAAATATATTATATATATAGATATATATATATAATATATATATATATACTGATATATTATATGATTAATATAATATATATATATATATATATATTATATATTATATATAGATATAATATAATATATATAGTATAATATAATATATAATATAATAATTATATATATAATATGTATATATATATACCCTATATATAAGTATTACATATATATAAAATATATATATAAATTAATATTCATATATATATAATATACTATAATATTATATAATTAGATAATATATATATTTATTTTCTTCACATTGAGCAATTTTAGAACATAATCAGACTTAACCATGATAGAACAGTGCAACTGAAAGGCTATTTATTTGTCTCTTTTTCTGCTTTGTATAGCATATGCATTTCTTTACTTGCTTCATATTTCCTTGATTTTGCTGTAACTCTTACTCTCTTTCTGATTCTCCCAAGAATAATGTCATTTTAGGTCATACTGCATCTTTTTGCAATTCAGATGTGCTTGTTCTTTCCCCTTGACACTATTATTGGCCCACCTCGAGTGAAGCACAATTACCAGAAGTGCTCTATTTACCATTTGATATGTTGATTTCTAACAGTACAATCGAGAATGGACAGGTTGTCTTTTCTTCTTCCAGCTATGTCAAATAATTTTATGATAGATATCAACTTACAACCATTTTATGGATAATAACTTTAAATACTATAATAATTAATCCTTGTAACCCTGTTTCTATAAATAAAAACAGTTAAATAAATAAATATTTATTAGAATGGTATTGAATTTTTTAAATGAAATTTAAAAAAAAAACAAAAAAACGATGTTAAACAAACAACATTTTAAAAAAAACACGTTTTTTAACAAACTCAGACATCTAACATCATTGCCTCACTCCGCTATTAATTATTAAACCATCACGTTTGCACCTATTTATTCAATTACACACGCGTTCACTATCGTAACCAATACAATTTTGATTCCCATCAAAGCACCTTACCACCAACACCATATATACCAAACCTCCCATAGAGCTTCTCTATTAATCCATCATATGCCTGTTGCAAATCAAAAACCTAAATACAATTTATTTCTTCTTCTTCCCTCATTGTCTCAGTCATTTCTCAGTCATTTCTGTTTCAATGTAAAGATTTGGTCCATACATCCTCTACCACTCCTAAACGCACCTTAGTTCTTCACAATCCAGTCCTTTTAGTCACTCGATCACTCTTTCACCTAAAATACCAGCATATATCTTCCGCAACAACTCATAACTAAAATTCCCCATATAAATCCTACATGGCCCTTATCGTCCCTATACCCGTAATATAACGGTTTTACTGCTCTCCTCCAATCTTTTTGAACTATACCCTCCATAAACGCCTTTATTCTTACACACATTCCAATCAACAATGCAATCACCATCTGCCTACCGTTCTTGATCCATTATCACCCATAGTTCAAATACTTTACCTGGCAATGATTTACCATTCTATCAACATCTTCTCACTCTAATCATTACCTCCTCCTTGCCTAATACCTCATCCCCAAAATACCTTCATTTCCTTTCTTGGCACCATCAAACCACACCAACACTTCACATATCAGCTCTTCATAACTGTTATATTATATCAGATTCTCAAGTATTCTTTCCTCACATCCAATTTCATCCAGTACAAAAGCACCAGTCCCTACTTCTATGATTCTAAGCAAGTTCCCCTTCATTATTCTCATATATCTTACCTTTCGCGCCTACCCTATATTCCCTTTTATGTTCCCCATTCACTTCCTCTCTTCCACAACTGTTCATTTTACGTCTTTTTTCTACTACCGTATGCACCTTTTAGTATTCTTTTTTCCACCTACGTATGCACTTTTCCAAATATCTTTTTGAAACTTCATCATTTTGCTTTTGTGAATTCAACCATGCTTCTTTTTTACTTTTAACCCGCTTGGCATCAACCTCTTCATTCCACCACTCAACTGCTAACATTACTACATTCCTACTTTAGCACAATGCACATTCTTCCGAATGCACTGACTAACAGGTGCTTCTTCATTCTGCCCCCAGATTTCGTCATATTAACTGTTCACATTCTAACTGATTTACTTGCGAGTAAGCTCTTAGATACTTTTCCTTAAAACCCTTTTCACTTATTTACTCACTCTTAATTCTACCCACTTCTTTCTTTATCACCTTTCTCTCCATCCAACCCCCACTAACTTAATTTTACATAAAGACAACATTAATGATTCCTATAATCCCATCCATTCCATCTTCACTCGATTTAACAATCCACCACATCTTCCAACATACTGCCTTCTTCAACCAACATGAAATCAATAACTTCTCTCACTTCGGAACCATCATCTACCTACCCACTCAGAATATACTTTATGGATACTCTTTATGTTTAAAGGAAAGTGATTACTTACACAACATAAAACCCTCTTCTTCCCCCCAAAAAACAGAGGGAAAAGGGTCCAAATCCCACCAATTTGATTTTCCATTTAAAAGTTACAAACTCAATATGTTTTTACAAAATATTTTTATCTCCACACCCTCAGCAAACCACCATTACTATCATCATCCTCTTCTACTGTCACCTATCCATACGCATTAGGCTCCCCTACACAATCAATCTGAAGCTCACCCTGTCCAATTCAAACACATCATTCAGATTTATCCCATGAAAAATCATTGGTCTCATTATTTCCCACACATACGGACTAGTACGTCACAACCACACATTACATTACCATTTAAAACACTCTTTTCACCTATATAACTCTAGTATTCACACACACAAAGTCATACCATAGCTCGACTGTACCATAAAGTCACTCATCAAAATTGCAACCTCCTTCTCTCCCCCTCTCATTCCTGTCCACACTCAGCACACATTTACACACCAAAAAAACTTATGTAAAGATTATCTATATATATATATATATAGTATATATATATATAATTATATATATTTACTATATATATATATATTATTTATTAATATAAATATATATATACATTATATATATATATATAAATATAATAATATATATATATAAATATATATATATTATATATATATATATACATATTAATTAATATAATAGAATATATATAATCTTCTTATCTAATCACTTTCTTCACCTAACCTTATCCCAGATTGGAGTAAGGGCCGCTACAAGCCATCGGAAAGAAAGCTGTAGAGAGTATGCCATAACTGTCGAAAAGAAAGCCCAAGCCTTTACCGCCCCTCCTGCTACCATAATTAGTGAAAGCTTCTGTCACAGACAGAAAATTCCACCGCTAACGCTTCATGGGACCTGCGAGGACCTCTCACATGGTAAATCGTCCAATAGAAGGTTCATCCCTTGCCCAGGGCCCAACCATGCCCCCATACAAAACCCCGCCATCTCTCCTATCATGCACCTTTTCTCGCCTCTGCAAATCTCACATTTCATCTCATACTCTTTCATAAAGTTCACCGACTCACATTCCACTTTTCTCTTCGGTCTCCCAGCCGCGTCCAGTTCCCAACACACTCATCACGTATTATTATATATATATATATATATCATATTATTATTATATATATATTACTATATATATTATATATATCTATATATATATATATTAATATACTATATTAGCTTTATAACTATATATATATAATATATAATATATATATATATATAATATATATTATATAATATATAATAAATATTATATACTATATTATAGGCATGGGTAGATGGGTAGAGTGAAAAGTGAAGAATGGTAATCTGCAGGTATAGATGAAATTACTAGTGAACTGATCAAGAACCGAGTCGAGATGGTGATTGATGGATTTGGAAGTTGTGTAACAAAGCGTTTATTGGAGGGTATAGTTCCAAGGATGGAGGAGAGCTGCGTATATAGTACCCTAATAAGGGTAAGGAGAACAAGGGAATTTGTAGAAATTTAATAGGGACAAAGTTTATTGAAGTGTGTTAGGAATTACTATGCTGTATTTTTGTTGATAAGGTGCGTCGATGACTGAGGACTGGTGGGTATAGAACAAGTGCGTTTAGGACAGTGGTGAGATGTGTGGATCAAAATCTTTACATTGAAACAAATGATTGAGAAAATGAGGAGAGAAGAATAAATTATATTTAGGTTTTATGCGATTTACAAACAGGCGTATGATAGAGTTAAAGAAAGCTATATGGCAGTACTTATGTATAATATGTTGTTGATGGTAAGCTTCTGAATCATATCAAAAGAATGTATGCGATAGTGAAGCGTGTCTGTAAGAATAAATGGTTGTCAATGTATTGTTAAGGATTAAATAGCGGATGAGACAGGGTCAGATTATGTATAGTCTCCTTGGCTTCAATAGTGTTCATGGATGGGTTATTAGAAAGAGCATCGATGTGGGATGCAGTAAAGGTTAATAGAATTGATGGAGAATGAAGGAGTGGGAGGGGCCCGACCTATCTTATATGCGCTTGATTTTTGGTTTGCTTGGGTGTGTGGCGATTTCTTGAGAGATAGTGTGAAGGGATGGGAGAGAGAGTTGGCAGGGGGAGTAAAGTTAAGAGAGCGGGTTGCAAGTGAAACAGGAAGAAGGGAAGGTGTTTATTGGTTGGGAGTGATGACACGCCTCAGGGGGAAATGAGGTGTAGAGGGGAGCAGCGTCGGACAAGTCTGAGTTGAAATGATGAGGGTTATGTGGAGAGAAGGGAACGGAGGATGCAGAGTGGTTAAGTAGAAATGTGGAAGGGCAGGAAGGGCTGTGGGGCAAGTAAAGCGGGAGGAAGGTTAAAGACGAAGCTGGAGCGCTTTGAGAGGCGTACAGGAGGGAGTGGGGTAACCGGGTTATGTGGAGGGAGGAGACCTGATGGGCGGGAATAAGAAGTAAGAGCGAAAGTCAAGGTCGCAGAGGACAATCGTAGGGGGCAGCCAGGTGTAAAAGAAGGAAAAAGAGAATGAAGATTTGATAGAGGTTGGTGGTTGGAAGAAGGGGTAAATGAATAAATAAAGAAAGAATGGGACATGCGGGGCAGGGGAAAGGAGTAAGAAAGTCGTGTTGGTAAGCGATTGAGTAGTTGGCGAAGTGGGGGAAACCGACCGCTGGGGGAGCCGAAGAGGAAAGTGGGATGTGGAGTCGGGGAACGAAGCGTCGAAGGGAGAGAAATTGAGTTGTGGGCAGAGGCCGAGAAGAAAGGGTGCAGGAGATGGGGGGAAAGAAGGCGGGGTGGGGGAGGGCATGGGGGTGGGGCCACCTGGATCGCCAGGGAGAACCCTACATGTGTGACATGACCAAGGGAGGCCGGGGCGGCATCTGGTCCCAGATGGGCGCGGGATGCGCTGTACGAGCTCTGGCACTAATTAAGACAGGGAGCGCCTCCTGAATATTGGCGTTTGGTGTGTCTGGCAGAGAGACCCATATTTTCTAACTGATTTCACAGCTTCCTGATCGCTCGCTTACCTCTCATTATCTTTAAATACTAGGACATCTCGTAATCTCATCCGCCAATGCGGTAGGGGCAAAGAAGTTTAATGAATGGGAAAAATAAATAAGCATATAATATATATATATTCTACTAAAGTTTTTTTAACGTATTAGATAAGTTAAAATTTAGTTAATTATAATATTATATCTTATTTTTAAATTATTAATATATATTATTATAGATAATGATTAAAAAGTATACGATTAATTAATTAGTAATAATTATAGATATTATTTATTAGATTAATATATATATTAGTATATTATAAATAATAGATAATGATATAATATAATAATTTAATATTATAGATTTAATATAATTATAGTTAATATATAATTAATATATATATATATATTTCTCTAATTTATCTACTTTTTTATTTTCTCCCACCAATGGGGGAACATTAGTGTATGGTATAAGGTGGTCCGCATATAAAGTTAATAAACATTTGCATCAGGTGAGAATTAAAAAAAGATAAAAAAGCGCATAAAGTAATTAATGTTTAGAATATTGACCAATAAAAAATAGTGCAAAAGAACGAAGTTACCAAGGCGCATGTTATAATGCCATTTTAATTTAGTAAGGGGACTTCCATTTCTCGGCAGTCAGAAAAATCCACCCCCGTTATATTTAGGAGCTTTCTACCCAACTTAAGGGTATCGTGCGTATCTGGAGTAACCTTTTATCACATATCATGGTATTAATTACTTAATCCAGATGTAAAAGGTATTTTCTCCCCCTCATGATCCCCAGGGGGTGGGGGCCCACAAATTAACCATTTTACCCCCTCAGCAAAAAAACGTTCACCGCCATTTCTCCACTTTAATTATGCACCTGATTCTTTCCTCGTGCACCCTACTGACTTCAAACCTCAAAACAGTTATTTTTGTCTTCCCACTTTTCTCATTCCGAGTATTTATTCTCCCAGCCAAGTCGGTTTTCCCAACACCCCCTACACTTTTCGCTCACAAAAGTTACAACTGGGTCCGCCCTTAACAGAGAAACTTAACATAAACATCATTTCACCTTTCCCCACTGAATTTAAGAATACCCCAATAAAATAAACCAAATCTTCCAAGCCCATACCTTTTTCATTTATAAATTCCTTTTGTCGTTACGTCACACCCACTTTTGACTTTTCCAACACAATCCAAATGAACCAACAAAGAGAAATTCATCTTTTACTTTTAATATGGTTTATTTCAATTCCTCATTTTATTATCAATTAGAAATTTTCGTTTCTCTGATACACCTAGGCTGTAGTCATTTGGCCCTGCACTATAAAAGATTGTCCAATTTTGGTGGGGTGGGAAGTATTTATAAGCTGAATAATTAAATTCCAGTTAAATAAAATCTTAACCCATACTCTATTTGTTATTATATTATTGATTTTAAGGAAAACATCATTTTAAAGGACATTAGGTATATAATCTTTTACAAAATTTTTACAGTACTTAAA
>JABUQX010017587.1:0-10000 GCA_015478945.1 Trachelipus rathkii | reverse complement strand
CACGGCCCATTAGGGGGCTCGAGCCGACGGGGAACAGATGGGGGGACGTTTTCCATACCCCGTAGGGGAGGGGCGGAGGAACCCCCGCGACACCCAAATACCAAAGAGCGGGGGTTCCGGAGACCCTCCCCGGAGGGGGGAAATAGTCCTACCCTGTCGTTCCCCGGAAGGCCGAGCCCCCTACTGCTTATCAGGGGTAAACCCTTGGGGTACCCATTAGTTTAAAAAAATGTTTTTTTAAAAAAAAAAAACTAATGGGTACCCCAAGGGTAGACCGCCCCGATGACATACATACATACATACATACATACATACATACATACATACATACATACATACATACATACATACATACATACATACATACATACATACATACATACATACATACATACATTAACTCTTATTAACTCTCCAATGTCTTTTCAGCCATCGAACTGTTAATTCACCTCCTAATACTATCGTTATTACAAAGGACTACTCTTCCGGACTCTTTATTCGCATACCTCTGCCCGTGAGGAGAACTCATGAGATTCGTTAACCAATATACTCTGACCCTCAAAGAATCTCTATGCTCATTCTTACACGAGCACATTTCCTCCTTCTATTTTCATCACTTTCATTGTTTCGGTCATGTCAGCCCTTGATTTGATTTGATTTGATTTGTGATTTGAACTCTATAGCTCGGCCGGGATTCTTGTAGGTCTCGGGAACTTTATCACCAGAGAAGATATTAAGAATATATATATATATATATATATATATATATATATATATATATATATATATATATATATATATATATATATATATATATTATATATATATATATAGTTATATATATATATATATATATATATATATATATATATATATATATATATATATATATATATTATCTTACTCCTATCCAAAAAATTGGGGATGAGGTGCGTAGCATACAACGGAACAGAAAAGTAGTAGAAGAAAATGACTAAAATCGAAAGGAAAGCCCCCTCCCTTTTTCACCGTCACCATTATAACCCTAGTGAGAAATCGCCGCAATCAGATAAATCCACCCTGAGCCTTCACAAGACTGCGATGGACCATTACTGTGGTGTCTCGTCAATGAGGGGCTCATCCCCTGGGCAAAGCCTACAATCTTACCCCCTCACGAAACCCCGCCACTAACTCCTGTTATGCACCTTTCTTCTAGCGTCTGCCAAACTTACATTCCTTTCGCTATGGCATTCCTTCACTGATTCAGTCCACTTTTCTTCGGCCTCCCAGCCGGTCAATTCCCAGCACACTTCACCAAAATTCATCTGCCTAACCAACCGACGACTATTATTCATCCTTTTCAAATGAACAAACCATCTCAATGTACTCTCATTCTTTCTCTCATTTACTCCTTACTTTACACCACATAACTCCGTAATGCGTTCATTTCTTATTTTATCAAATCTCCTTACACCTAATACCCCCTAAGATTGTCAATCCGAGCACTTTGTACCTTAGATCTATTCTTCGTATTCCAGTAATAGAGTTTCACTACTATACAATAACACATGAAAAAACACGCTCATGCAAAACCCTAGCGCACTCAAAACCCTTCACATCCACCAAGGATTTAATTGCACCATGCCAGCCTTCCCACCATTGTTCTTGTCGTATACCATGCGGAATATCATCTATGGATTTTCCTTCAAATTCCCCATCAATATATTCCTAAATATTAAAGCCAGATAGTCTTGGCATCCAGTCTGCTTCCACTATCTATAGACATGACTTTGCAACTACCGGACTCTCCTCCAGCTCCGCTACCATAATGCTTACTTCTTATCAGTACATTTACTTTCAAACCCCTCCTTTTGCACACCCTGCCAAACCCCTCTACCAATCCTCTCAAATTCTATTCAGATTCACAACCCAAACCAAATCATCCGCATACAATAAACAGGGCACCTTACACTCTCTTCCCTTTCTCCTATCAGCTCTAACACCCTTCCCCTGATCCCTAGACCCCCAGCTCAATCTTGTTCATGAGACACCATCAAAAAACAAATGAAATAACAAGGGAGACATGAGCACATCTCCTACTACTCCACTCATTAATATTAAACAATGCACTCTCTATTCCATTTAATCCTACACCAGCACACTTTTACTAAACCTATACATATCTTTTGATTCTATTCAAGAAGCCTACCACCCAACACCCATATATCACTAATACCTTCCATGGAGTTTCCTTCCCTATTAATCCTATTATACGTACTTGTTGCAAAATCCCATAAATACCTATAATCAACAACTTTATGTTTGATTTTCTCTCATTTTCTCTAACTCTAAAAGTATAATTATTAATGATAACCTACAGATACATAGGGTTTATCAATATACTAATATATATTATTATCTATCTTCGTCTATACTTATATATATATATATATATAAAGTATCACATCAATATATTATTTATAGATTATTATATATATTAACTAATATATATATACGTATACTTATATATATTATTGATATATTATTATATATAGTATATATATATATAGTATAATATTATATATAATATACTAGCTATATAACTTTTTCTAATAATGATATAATAAAGATAATATAATAATATGATATTATATAATATATATAATATGCTAATAATATATAATTATAATAACTACTTATACTATTTATATAATATATATATTATAATAATAATATATTATATAATAATATATATACATATTAATACTATAATAATTATATATTATATATATATATATTAATAGATATACTATATAATATATAGTATACTATAAAATAATAGTACATATATATATATATATAATCGGATATATACTATAATATTATATATACCTATTAATAATATATAGGGTATGGTATAATAAGAATAATGGCGATAATAATATTATATAACCATATATAATAATTATAATATAATATATATCATAATAGATATTTATACTATAATATATAATACAATATATATATAATATTATATATAATACTATATAATATATTTATATTATATATAATATACTATACGTAATATAATAGTAATACATAATTAATTTACTTACTATATAGATTAAATACTAATATTAATATATATTATATAATATATACTATATAATATATATTATATATATATATCTAACGCTTACACGTGTTACTATACTAAATAGTATAAAATATAATATCTATATATATGTCGTTTCTTGGTAAAAAACGTGATCTATATATTCACCTACCGACTCCAAATTAATGCACCTTGTTCTTCAACAAATCAGTGCCTCGGTTCATCTACTCGGACACCGTACTCTTTCAACTAGAAAACTCAAGCCATAATAACATATAGTAACACCGAATAATTATTTAACATATAACCATAATTCATTATATATATTATGATATAATATAGTATTAGTATATATACATATTTTAGTAAGTATATACTACTATAATATATATAAGTATATATAAGATGATTATACCGCGTATATATATAAATATATTATATCATGAAGATATATATATAGATTATATATATATAATATACAGTAAAAAGCCGTAGTATAATATATATATATGATTATAGAATTATCTAGTTATTATTTAGGACGTAATATAATATAGAGAGTATATAAGTTATTTATAAATAATGTTAGCACATTAAAATACTATATATGATAATTACTATATATAGTATAACTGTGTACTGTCAAGCACATCTAATTGAGCCAAATTTTTCTTTCGAAAAGGAAAAATTGATTGTTTGTTGTATGCAACGTCCTTTATACGAAACTTGTTAGTTTGGCTTATGAAAAATGTTATACATTTTTCAGATAATAAAGGTCTGTTTTTTTTTTGTTTGTTTTTTTTTTGTTGTTTGGTTTTTTTTATATTTTTTTTTTGTTAAAAGGATTTAATTCGCTACAGTAATATATTATGAGGATTCTTCGTAATAGCATTCTTTTAATGAGTCTGACGTTTTTCGGAAAAAACGGTTTTTCGAAACTATTAGATACAAAACAAGGATAAGAGACTTTTGAAACTACGATACGAGGAGCGAAGACAATAATAGAGACTACGATGTCTCGCGAATATAATATTAATGAGCATGCGATCAAGATTACTCGACTGAGAAAAGCGACACTAAGTAGACGAGATAATAAAGGCTTCATAAAGAAGACTATGAAAACGCTCGTTAAATTCAACAGAGAACTCTCTGTCTAGTCATCGAACCTGCTTATAACCATACTTGAAGAGAGATTCTCGATAAACAAACAGTTTATGAATTCATATCACATAGACGTACATCCTGACAAATAAATAATAACCTATTTATGTCTGCTACTAAACCAAAACAAACGACTCATCATGCTGTTCCTTTACGATCTATAGCTGTTTCTAAGATTAGATGGCAAACTTTGCTTCATATATATTTAGAACGATATATATTAACTAGTCATGAAAAAATTATCAAAGTCACCACTGCGGGTAGGGGTTAAGTATATGTGGGATATATATTATATATTAGCTCATATATATACCTATATATTATACGTAGTATATATATATATATATATATATCTAACCTTATAGTATATATAGATATATATATAGGTATAATTACCTACTTAACCCATAATAGTTATATAGTTATGTTAGTTAGTGAATATATTGTTGTTGAAAATTTTGCAGATTTCTGTGAATATATATATGGAATACTAACTAATATTAAAATCTAATATAATTCTATTCCGACTAATATTGGATTTTAGTTTGAAGGTATCGTCTTTTATGTGAACATATCTATAAAAGTGCATGTAAAATTATACTAATTTTAATTGCAATTTTGTCTATAAAATAAATTATTAATACTGCTCACGATTACAAGGTTAATTGGGCCAAGTAAAAACATCTAAAAAGACTTTAGAGAAAACAAAACATGTATGTACGTGATACTCTCCGATGGTGAAGTTAAGCGCTAAAACAAGGACAGAAATAAAGGCTTTATTTGTAAAGGATGCAAATCAGCTATTAACTTAAATTGAATTTATAAAATTGTGAAAATAAAAAAAATTGGTCCGTACGGTACCAAAAAACGGTACAAAAATTGAAACTGGTTTGTTCGCTAATACCAAAAATAGTAAAATATAATTGGTTTACGGTACAAAAAACACGAAATTGATTTAGTATTGTACTACTAGTATAAGTAAAATTATTTTTAAATGTCATGAGCCTATATAGTCTATAACAAATTATATACGATAATATACATTAGATAGTAAATAATAATACACTATTAATAGCATATGGCAAAACCTAGACGACAATATATAATGGAGTATTATAAGCATTTTTAGAGCGGAATTAGAGGAGAAGGATGGGGGAAGCTAAGGAGCGCTAATGCCTAGCGTCGCAAGTGCAGATAATAGACCCACTGCAGCATTATCGCGCACAGAACACCTAGGGAAAACCACGAAAAATACCACAACAGGACATAACAATAAATAAGAGACAGACAGAGAGAAGGGGAGTGCACACCATAGGTTAATTGGGAGAGACATTAACGAGCGTCACGGGCACCCATTATTAACGCAACCACCGCTCACAACAGTAAATACACTAACCATAAACAACTGAGGCACAACCGAAACAAAAACCAGAATCAATCCACCGAACTACATCACAAGTAGAACACGAAGGCCAGAATAGAGATAAAGAAAGACAAACGAGCACACAAAACACCATGAACAAAAAAATTGGCAGCAGCACTCGACAAGTATCACTCAAATACACGCAGAATCCAGACCGACATACAATAAACAACAAGAACAAACAAAGCAACAAAACAATGACAATCACAACAAACATCACACACGAATACCAGATACAATTATTTCATGCGGAAATATTTATTTAACCAAGCAAACACAATAATCATCTACAGGTCCACTACACACAAAGTAAATTAATACTCAAAAACATCTTCGCGATAGACATTAGAACAACCACATCCAACTATTCCTTCCAAAACACTACGACTACCACCAAACGTATAAGACGCCCCCACACACATACCCATACCACTAACAATAAGCGCCACACCACATAGCTAGACTACCTACCAAAACAACAATACCACCTCACACATCTGGTGTAAATATAAATACCCTAATATTATTACAGTAAAAACAGTTCTACACCAAATTTCTGAAAAGGCTGAGTCTAACAAACATACCCTAGAATATATACACACTACAGTAAACAAAACACCATATTATATAACACAACACGCCACGCAACAAACCACAACGCAAATGCAACAACCTATCAACAAAATAAGAAGACCTCTACACTACCAGCAACCAATAATACTCAAACAATAAATAAGACATATCATTCCAACCGCAACGATAAAAATCCATAAAAACAATAACATCACCACATGATACCACCCCATCACAAACTAAAATAACACAACAAGCAAATACGGACGACTAATAAATATGAACCATATAAACCACATATATATAGATACAACCCTCCAAATCTATAGTAACGATATTAGATAACCAACACACATGACATAAGGAACATCGATTCAACTACAACTGAACGCAACTAGACTAATTACGTACATAGCCTGAATAAAACAGCGAATAACATAAACTACATGCTATGATCAATATAATTATTATATATAAAAATACTGATATTAATCACACACATATACCTAAGTACCTACCGAATACCTTTAAAAACCCACGTAAGCCCTATGACCAGATTACAGACATGAATACCACCACAGCACAAACACCAAAATCATAACAAACATAATCTCCCAATAAACAAATCATACCCAGTAGCAAAAAGTAAGACAAAAGGAAGCACATAACTCAACTAAACAACTACATTAATATAAGTAAATACTCAAATAGGTAAAACGTAAACTATAGAATATACTACTATATATATATATAATTTGATAATAACATATATTAATAAATAAGTATATATAATCGTATATATATATATATATAGTACGTATACTAGATATATATAATATAATATATTCGTATAATTAATATAGATATATAATATTACTACCAGAAAATACAAATCACAATAATTATACGTACCTTAATATATCATAAATATACGTAAACTATATATATATAGTAGTAGTATATAACATATATATAGTGTATAATATTTTATATATAGTGATATATATACATTTACCTATATATAACACCGGGGGGGCACGGCATTCGGCGACTGGGGCTGGACAGGGCCCTGAGATATAGTAACTAGTATATATATATAGTATAGTATAATATAAGCTATATATATATCTACTATATAGTCGTACTTATATATATAATAAATATTTATATATGTATATGTATTATATAGTAGTAGATATATCATAGGCATTAACATAATAATATATATTATAGTTATAGTATATATATATATACATACTAATATAGGTATATATATATATATATATATATATATAGTATTAATTATATATATGTATATATATTAATATCATTAATATAAACTAGATATATATACTAAAACGGTAATATATATATATTAAAATAGTATATATATACTGTATATAACTAATATAGTATAATATACTTTATATATATACAGTACGATATATATATACATAGAATCATTAGTATAATATAGTAGTAATGACGTCATTTATAGTTATCATATATATATTATCATATATATGCTTTTTATGCTGATTATCTCAGGACCTTCTCTTTAATATTCATGGAAAATAAATTTAAGGTAGAGTGTAATATTATAATAACATGTTCTGTAATAGGACTGTCTTATAATAGCCAGATTTCCTCACACGAAATAATATAGTACTATATTATAAAGTATATTAATATATAATAGTATATAATAATTATATATTATATCAATAAGATAAGTATGTTTCGTATACAGTAATATTTATATATACTTATATATATATTATATAGCTTATATAGTATTCTTCTGGTACTCACAGACCTGCCTGTGAAGCGTGAACGGCTTGTCCAGATGTTCGGAACGAAAACCCCCTTCCACCAGACGGTTCGGGTCCTGTCATAGATACCTTCGATTCGTCCAGCTCCTTTCCATCCCACGCTCACTCTTCTCGGCGAGTGGCACCGCCGCTCCACGTTATCAACTCCATCTGGGTTCTTTGGTGTTGAACCTAGCACTGCGGGTCTTTCCATCTGGCCCTCCATCTGTAGGTACCCTCTCGTCTATGCTATCAAACTCATTCGATCCTCGATTGCATATTGTCCGTAGCCATCGTAGCGTGTCCTACTTTTCAATTAAAACCCAGTATACCCGACCTACCCCCCTACGCCTCCTCTCTACTAATGAATCCGATTTTCATCAATTCGATATAGTCCCCTTCCTTGCGTAATTCTCGCTGTTCAGTGGATGTTAGAGCACCCTCATTTCGACGACTTGTATCTACGCGTTAGTTTGTAGGGTTAAAGGCCCTCCAATGCTTTCGAACAAGCACATACTCTTAAGATAGGTCGTAGAAAGACACGGTATATTACTTTGTATTTTCACCTTTTCGAGGGACATTTCTTCTCGTGATAACGGAAGGATTAAACAAATTCTTAAATTGTATTAATTAAACTTTTCTATTTCTACTAATTCAATTCTATGTGTAAGAACATTGTGCGCGTCCCGAAACAATACTCCAACGGGGTATTTAAACTAGATTCAACGCTGCCTCAATCTTGATTCTCCATACCCCTAATAGTTCAGCTTCCCCTCCTCTTTACTTGAATCAAATCAGTCACCTCAGTCGTCGTCTCACTTCATTTATCCTCATTCTCTCCTCCGCTCAACCTCCTCATCCCACACATGCACATGAAAAAATTCTCTTATAAGCTTTCTACTTAAGATTAAGAACGCACGCCAGCCAACCGCAGGGAAAAGGTCCATCTGTCGTATCCACAAAGGGGACAAGTTCCCTCCCACCTATCGTCTCGGGCGATCCATGTTTTACCACAGGTAAGAGATCCCAAATCCTGGTTATGATGACGAGATAACAAAAAATGTCGGGACACCAGACTTCAACCTTTCAAACCAATCTCGCATAACGTGCATCTGGCGTCTTCACTTCTGCATGAGAACAGAAAGATCGATTTCGTATAAACGTGCTTCTTTAGTTGCTTTCTT
Source organism: Trachelipus rathkii (assembly GCA_015478945.1). Taxonomy (NCBI): domain Eukaryota; kingdom Metazoa; phylum Arthropoda; class Malacostraca; order Isopoda; family Trachelipodidae; genus Trachelipus; species Trachelipus rathkii. The sequence continues at coordinate 754 of JABUQX010017587.1, read as the reverse complement.
AGTCTCTCTATCGCTTGGCTGTTCAGAGTTTATTCCCATACTCTCTCGATTCTAAGTAATCATGCCGACAGGACCTCGTCGTGTGTATACGATGTCCAGAAAGCATCTCCAGGTTCACAAATGCAAATACATTTTGTTCATGTTAAATTCCGCGCAACCCCTTTTATCATGAAACGATGCTGTTAAAGCGAATATCAAAATTGCAATAGTTATCTAATTTGGGCCTAAAGCCATTGTTGCCACTCTTCATTTACTACTTCTAGCCCCTCATCTCTCAATCTATTTTTCTAATATTCGTCATATACCTTTGCAGATATGATAGGTGTCAAGAGCAATTCCCTCGTTAATTTCTTTTACTATTTCTGCTTATCCCCTTTTTTTAAAATTGGGCATATTACTGATTTCTGTTCCATTCTTTAGGTGTCCCTTCTTCTCGCCAGCACTTATATTCATTAATTCTTTGCCAGAGAGAGTGTTATTGTTCTCCCTCCCATATTCTTCAAGATTTCCGCCGGTATCATATCTTCACCCGGGCTTTCCCATTTTTCATCTTTTCAAGGCATATACCATTTCTTCGTCCGTGATCTGCCACTCGTCCTCGACCACCTCCCCATGGTACCCCACTTTATGTACATCCTCATATACATCATTTGGTAATAGTTGGAAAATAGTTAGAGGGTAGTCGTTTAATTGTGCTAAGTTTTGTATTTTGTGCAGCATCGGTTTGTTGTCATAGAGATCATCTAAGAAATTT
>JABUQX010017586.1:22500-64227 GCA_015478945.1 Trachelipus rathkii | reverse complement strand
GTTAAAAAAGAAACAGCTTTAAAAACACTAAGGATTCAAGTTATTCTCTACTTAATGTCTCTGTAGTCCCGAGTGGGTTGAAGTAACGGACTAACTCATGCTAGACGTATAAATACTATCGAATGTTTTGAAGAGGCGGTTTTGCGACTACCCAGTGCAATTTTGCACTAACCTACGTGCAAATAAAACTCTGAAAATAATGAGGCTACGTATTAACAATTTTTTGCAGAAAATTTAATTTGATTTTATTTATAAAACATATAAATAAATATGGAAATAGTATGTTCATATCACAAACATCTGATCTACGAAAATTGAAATCTTTTTGTATTCTTTATTAACTTTTTTAATAATTAATTCAATTCCAATATCAAAATCATTCTACAACAGGTGATTATTATGAGCTTCGTACTCAGCATAATCAGGGTTTATCATTAAAATAATCATCAAGAATATAATTAGAGAAAGTTATGATAATTTATACAAAACATAATATATATAAAACATAATTATAAATTATAAATCTCAGAAGAATTAGAAGAACCATATTCAACAGGAGATAAACGACATTTCAAAAGAAAATTTCACTTTTAATGTTTTCATTCTTAAAATTTTATAAATTAATAACATGGCTTTAAGTAGAAATGTCAAAAAAGAGGAAAAAAGGAAAATAATCAGGTAAGGTTTACACTAGTGGTTTATAAATGTGGACTAGTTATACGTAACTTTGCCAAAATACAAATTGGATTTATCAAGTAAAAGGAGGATATGAGACATGATATTAAAAAGGTTAATATAATTTTTTCCCCTTTTTATTTTTTTGATTTCAGAATTTTTTTCTTCTATATAAATAGGAGGAAATAAAAACAGAACAATAAATAAAAAAAATCAACCAGTACACAAACTAATATTATATTTTGGATGGATAATTATGGTAGAAAAAATTATGGGAGAGTTTCTTCAGTTATTGATTCAGACTGATTTGCAATCCATCAGTAAAATCTTTAGAAGAAAATAACCTCCTATTTTTAAAATCAAAACTAGAAAAAATTATAAATTCAAGATAACGAAAATCCAAATGACTTATATAAAAAAATCTATTATAATAATAATAAAAATCTGAGAATGAGCAAATTCCAAAATGGTATAATAAAAAAATCATAATAAAAATATAAGAGATTTTACTAATAAAATAAAGCCAAAATTGACTCATAAAAAAAATCTTATACTAAAATGATAAGATCTGGAGACATGAACAAAAAGTCCAATTTGACTATATTAAAAATCTTAATAAAAAATGACAAATCTGAGCATGAGCCAAAAATCAAAACTGACCTTTATAATAAAACAATCTCATAATTAAAATGACAATCTAAGGAATGGCACATCCAAAAACTGAACTTATACAATAAATAATATCGTGAAAAAAAATAACAATTGCATTATCTGATATAAACTATTAAAAATATCAGTTTTACACCAATTCAAATCTCGATACAATGAAAAATAAAAATCAGACAATTCGTAATCTCAAAGTGTTTACCATGATTTTTATAGAAATTAAAAAAACTTTATAGAATCAATTTTATCTTCTCACGAGAAAACAAATTCTTTCATCAAGAAATTTTAACTTCAATGAGAAAAGAAAAGTTCATCAAAGAAATTTTAAATCATTTTAAATAAGATATCATGCTGTCGCTGCACGAATTAAAATAATTTTTAAAAGCCTATTTAAAGTTTTAAAAAAATGTTTTATCACAAAAATTTATCATTGAATATGAGTGCAGACATTTTAGAAATTAAAATCCTTGAACCAAAATTGGAAAGAAAACATTTTTTAAAACCTAAGTTATGGTTAAATGTTGAAGTTTTTAAGTAAAAATTCTGAGGAATATTCAGCATTTTTCAATAATTTAAATGTTGGTATGACAAGTTAACAAATATATCTCAAATAAAAAATACTATTAAGATTTAATCATAAAATGTGAAGAAAAAAATAAACTCTTAAACTTTAGCAAGAGACAGGGCAGGACTGGAATTTCACATAAATCTTTTAGATTATACTTGAAAAATTCAAAGATAGCAAAAATACTAAACCTAAAGAGCTTCTTCATATATTGAAACTCCATCAAGATATAAGAACCCAAAACTTCATGTAGCAAATAAACATGTATCGAATGCAAGAATTCATTATCATTATCTGTTCCCAGAATTCTAGCTTTGCATATTTCAAAAAGAATAAAAGAAAGGATCTAAATTCAAATTGGAAAGGAATAATTCCCAGTTCAATTAAAACAGATTAGTAAATTGGAGAACCAAAACGATGTGTCAGTTTAACGATTTGACTAGATGATTCGAAAAAGTAATATATCCTAAAACATTACAAACTAAAAAAATAAAGATTCAGTTACTGTTAAATATCAAATATAAAAGTACACATAATTACTAATACTACTTTATGAGCTTCTCATAGATAAGAGCAATAAAGAGAAAAACTCTATAACATGCGATCTTTTTATAAAAAAGAGATTATTAGAAATCATTACGACATAAGTATTCATTAAACCGGTGAGGATGAATTAATCTGAAGTCAATGTTCGATTTAAACTTTTATTATAACAATTTAAGACACCAATTTTTAATATATGCAATTTTGAAAGCACCTTACCAAACGAGATACAACGAGTTCACCGGATCCTAAAGACACTTATACAATTAAAACCTACAGACATCCAGCCGAAACAGCTTTTTGGTGTTGTTATACGAAATGTGGTATCGATGAATATTCAAAACTCGAAATATATGAAGGAGAAACGTAAAACGTTTACAGAAATATTTAATTCAGAATCAAAAAGAATTATAACTTACTAGCAAATGAATAAACCACATAATTTAACTTGAAAGAAAAACAGAATCATTGAAAAATGCTAAATTCTTGTTATAATGTATGTAAAAAGGATTTGAGTTCTCAAGATTTTAAAGTAAAGAGAACCAAATTCAACTGCTTATGTAGAAGATAGAGGTTAAGGACCTTGCTCATAGAAGCGCCAATTTACACAATTAAAATCCTTTAAATTAATACAAAATGAACATAACTTTATCCAAAAAAATATGCGACGCTCATTTATTCGTTAAAGAATTTGGACAAACCGACTGTGAATTAAAAGCAATTCCTTCAAACGGAATGAAACTTACATAGGTTCAGTCAGTACTATAAAACGTAGCTGTGAATATAATGAAGACGAAACAGTAAACATAAGTTGAGATTCCGCGATAAGTTGGAGATTCATTCTTCATCTCTGCTAAATTAGCATCAATTTACGGATGAAAATTTATTAATCGAATTTACATAAATAATTATCAAGTTTTCATTTTCAGCTACTAAAACGTAAAGGAATTTATCCATACGAGGGGTTTGATGATATGTCAAAGTGTGAATGGTGGATTTTAGAGTGGAATTTTTATATTCTTTAATAATGAAATTTATACAAACGAAGGATACAACAATGCGCCGACTCAATCTGCGACAAAATTTAATTGTGAACATTTTAAAGATTATCATATGTGTATACTTAAAATCTGAACATTTTATTAGCGGATGTGTTTGAAAATTTAGAACACTTGTTTAGATACTTAAAATTAGATCCAGACACGTTATGTTACATCTCCAGGTGGTATCTTGGATGCGACTATTAAAAGAAACGAACAGTAAAAATTAGATTTATTTAAAAGATCGTATAAGATAATTAAGATAGGAAAGGAGATTAGAGACGATCAGTAAAAAACTCTTTAAACCCATTAGATACGCGAAAGACTAATATCCAATACTATCTCAAGAAGTTATGATAAAAATAAACCGCATAGTAATATCACTTATTTAGATGCTAAAATTGCATGGTTTGGCCAAGTGTCTCAGTATTTTGCACTACGGGAAATTCTTAAATGATGAAAACCATTAAACAATTTTGATGTTTAGACGTCAGTGATGAATCTAAAAAAGGATATATTTTAGAAGTTGATTTGAAGTATTCCTAAAAAATACACATACATAACGATTACCCCTTAGCAGCAAAAAATAAAATTAGAAAGTTTCAAATTAATTCCAAATTTGCAATAATAAGAAAAATATATCATACACTATAGAAATTTAAACAGCTGTCTCTGAAATTGATTGACTAACAACAATACATGAGATTAGAATTTGATCGGAGCGATTGGATGTAATCATGCATTGATCTAAACACGAGAAAGAGAAAGGAAGCGAAGATGAATTTGAAAAAGACTTTCTATAAATAACATTGAACACACTCGGTTTTGGTCTTTAAAACGCGATGGAAACATAAGAAATATAGATGATGTCACGTTAGTTTAAAAATGAAAGCAAGCTGAAGAATCAGTCAGTCATCCGTGCTTTAAAGCGAAAAGCTTTTTGCAAAGAAAATTTAAACTAAGCTTGCTTTATAATTAGCAAAAAACTAAGATTTAATAAAACTATATATATATATATATCTATTTTAGGGTTAAGTAAAACTTTAATGTATGACTTTCATTATAATCATATAAAAAATGAATATAATGAAAAAGCAAAATTATTGTTTACAGATACAGATTAATTATGCTATTATATACAAACGAATGATATATATAAAGATATGAAAGGGAATATAAAACTGTTATGCTTCTGCTAAGTCTTACAAGCAGGATAAATTTTCATTCAGTAAAAATTAAAACGTCATTGGTCAAAATGAAAGATGAAACAGCGGGAAAACTGATAACAGAATTTGTAGGACTAAGAGCAAAAATATATGCTTATAAAACATTGCAACATTAAAGAACATAAAAGCTAAGGGAGTAAAGAAAGCGTTATCAATCAAACGATTTAACATTGATGACTATAAAAAAGTAATATTTTCATTGGAAGAAACTCGTATATAGCGAAACTAAATTTTAATACGATAGTAAAAAAACATGATTTGATATACTACACACAGTAAACTACATAGCATTATCGAGAATTGATGATAAAAATATATATATTAGCAAAAATATAAACACATTAGCCTTATAGGACATTATAAAATAAGTTTAGTTGGCCCAACATTTAGTTTGTACATAGTTTAGTTAGGTTTAAAGAAAAATAAATGTAACAAAAATACTGCATGTTAGTTGTAACATCTCGTGACCATTGACGAAGTTGTTGTCAAAAAAATTAACAAAAATTAGCTATTTGTAGTTGTATCCATCTGGCAATTAAATGTAAGAAAAAAAAATATTAAATTTAAATATAACTAGTAAATCTAATTTTTACTTTTTATATTATATTGAAAAAGAAATTTTAAAAAAAAAAGAAAATACAAACTGTAACTATAATTTTATTAAACACGCTTCTTTCAATGAGGTGAAATCGAAAATGGCCTTAACGGCATTTTCGATTTCTTTTATATTATATTGTAAAAACAAGAAAATTTAAAAAAAAAAAATACAAACTGTAAATATAATTTGTTCTCTTATTAATACAATAATGGAAAAAACATTTTTCTATTCATTGGAAAATGAGAAGAGCACAAAAATAATCACAGAAACATCATTTTCTTTTACCCTCCTAACGCGTAGATTCTATTATTGGTGATCTGGATGAGGTAAAACGAATTTACTACTAAGATGTTACTTATGGATAAGTGGTTACGATTATTAATAATTTATTTGTTTTAGGAAAGTCTTTACCCAGCCAGAAAATATAAATTAATAAAATCAGGTATTTGATAAAGATATAATAAAGCGAAGTCTTTGAATTATTGGAGACAAGGAGGGCTAATCGTATTCATCTATTATAAAATGCTACCTAAAAGCTAAAAATCAAGATATACAGGAGATATTATGAAGAGATTCTTCCGAAATTCTAGCCCCAAAGGATGTTAACTATATAATATCTCTTATTTGTATTGTGATAATAACAGGTTTAATTTTCAAAGTAAAGCTCAAGATTATTATACGAGAGGAAATACTTAATTAATACAAGCTTCTATTATAATAACAAACTATTTTAAACTTCCTCGTCAAAACAATACGATCCAATGCTAATGTGTTTATATTTGTTTCACTGCCTTAAAAGATTTAGTCACATATTTTTAATGATTTCATTTCAAAAGTTATGACGTGAAGAATTTCGTAATTATTGCGAACTGTTTGGAAAGAACCATTTGGTACAGTCGTTATATAAAATACCACAGAGAAGAACTATCAACGGTAATTTGAATTCTATACTATGTACCTAAAAAGCTTTTTCCTCTTAAATAATGTATATTTACAATACAACTCGAAACGTTCATAAAAAAATTCATTGAGACTAATTCAATAACTACCTGAAATCAAAAATATATAATGAATTAAATTTTTTTAAGACGAGAAACTGGTTAAGGATTGTTAAATTCGGCGTTGAGAAAACTCTCCTTTACAAGAAATGCATTTAAATTTACCTAATAATGTTCCATCGCGAAATATTGAAACGGATCGTTCAGGAATACAGGGAAATATTCATATTGCGGTCCAGCGTACGAGGCGTACACAAAAATTCAAGAAGAAGGAATATAATTGGTTGTTAACAGTTTAGAAAAGGTTAGTAAACAACTGATATTAAATTATTTTAAAACAAATAAAAATACGAAAGAGAGAAATGCTGCAGATGATTTATTAGCAAAACAAGCGAGAGTGAAATTGCGTTAGATCCTAATGAACCAGAGTTCGTTAGAAAAGACGCCAGATTAGTCACAGGAGTTATGGGATTGAAATCAAGATTCGGAATGGGTTTACATCAAAAAACGGGGTAAAGAGCTCGCGAAAATCGGGCTCTGAAAAATTGAGGGAATTATATTATTTACAATCCTAAAACTGGATACTCGGAAATCAATGATTTAGTACGAAAAGCGGGTTATCTTTTAAGATAGTTAAGGACTGGCTTTAGATCATCAAAAAGTTTACACATTGCATAAACGATAAGACATAAATTTTCACGGAAGAGTGGATGTCTATAGTGTTGATGATCAATGCAAAGCTTTTAGTAGACATGCAAAATATAAATTCGGATAAAATATAAATTACGTAATTAACCAGTTATAATATATTCAGTACAATTACCCGGCTGGGCACTCTATTTAAAAAGAAAACTGGAAATGATATCGCAGAGGCATTCAAAAATATATTTAAGGAAAAACATTTCAACAAAAACAATACATACGGATAAAGGACTCGATTTCATAAATAACCAACTCAAGAGCTATTTAGAAACATAGAAATAACCTTGGTTCGCTCAGAGAAATGAAACGAAAGCTCAAGCAGTAGAAAGATTTAACAGAACTTTAAATCCTAAATGTGGAAAATACTTAAGAAAACAAACGAAGAAATGGAGCTTGATATTCTCCCTATTTAGTAAAAATTATATACAAGTTCTTCATTCATAATTAAGCTTTATTTTGTGAACAAGGATCCTCTAAGAAGAATAGTAAGTTGTGTTTATTGAAATTTATTTCTCCTACTAAGTGTGATTGAAAAGAACTTCTAACCTTGTGATAGAGTACAGAAATCAGCAGAAAATATAAAGATTTTTTTAAAACTGCTTTATCTCCAAACTTTACAGAAGAAAATATTTTATATCTTATGTACCAAATTAATCCTATAACATTATTAAAAACTAAGAGACATGAGTGCATGAAGAGATATTGGAAGTTTTTATGAACAAGAAATGATGAAATATGAAAGTGAATTATACGAGTTGAAACAATACTTAAAATAAAGAGAATATGTAGTTAAATTTAAAGGGTACAATACAACATCTTGGATATAACTGAAAAGACTTAACGGAAATATAGAACGTGAAACAGTAAACAGTTAAAAACAACATTTCAAATCAGTTTTTTTTACATCAACATCAACAGTGTAAAATCAAACAGTAACGGCTTTACGAAACGATCCTATGTTTTAAAACGGAACGCGAACGGTTAGACTTGTAAACTGTTTAATGTTTTGATGTTTGCTGTTTTTTTCTCTATAAATTAAAATGGCATATATTATTAAAGAAAATCTGATTTGGTAATATTAAAAGAAGACTTTCAGGAAAAAGTTGTTCTCTTTCGGTCCAATTTTAGAATAATATTATCAAAGAAAATATTAACTACCTACAACCATTAATTGAACCGGATTGAAGCGATATAGCTACGCATCAAAAGAAATGACTCAAACTCAACCAAAACTACCAGCTCTTACTTCACGTCAAGTTCCTTTAGCTTTCGAGACGTGTACCAGCATCCCTAGCTCTCCTAGATATAATTTACAAAGTTAGGAAAAACAGCAGGAAAATATTTGCAAGTAATTTATCTATACCTAATAAATATGACACGCATCGGGATTAAATGGTATGAAGGAGGTAGATAATTTTAAATTAGGTAATACAACAGTAAAATAATGGTAATAACTTTAATTATTGGAATAAAACCAAATACATCCTGTACTGACGTCTATGGAACACTTCTAACCTGTGAAAAATCCTGGAGAAATTTCCGTAAAATGATATTAATAATTATAAGAAAATAATGATTCACACTAAAGCGTTTTTTAGATACGATGGAAGTCTGCTAAATCGAATAAGGGTGATAAATATAAGATGTTTATTAAACCATAATATGATGAATATAAATTGCTTGCATGAAACATTAAAATCAGAAATTACAGTTCAGAAAGTTAAGACACACCAAGAAGAAGCAGTGTGGGAGATACTCCTCGAAGAACTAGTGTAGAATATCTCAGTACGGATTTAAAGTTTTTACCTTCAGATCCTAATGAGCTTGTTAATAAATATAGATATTATTTTTCAGAATTCAATCGGGTATACTAATATGTATTAATGAGCTTTACAAGCTATTAATGATGAACGACTAAGGTTAGGTATATTTGATACAGATTTAATACAATCTTTAAAAACTTTGTTCTCGTATAATAAATGAGCATTGTGTTATCCAGTAATACATCTGATTTCAAATATAATTTTACCCTTCTTTTAAAATTAAGAAAAGGTGTAAACACATGAAATAGCGTTATTAAATATAGAAATACGCTATGAATTCAGTACCAAATAATGAGAATCAACATATAATATTTGCATATGAATATTAACGGTAAAAACTTTTTGAAATTATTATTTCACAACAGAGCTTATGAAAATCAAAGCGATCTAATATTACTTTCAAGGAACATCTTGTTAAAAAATAAGCATCAGAAGCATTTCAGTATTGAAGCAAACCACATAACTATGAAATTTTATTCATGTTAGGAAGGCTAATTTTATTATACATTAAAAAAAATCATTTAAAATCTTTTAGGATTTAGTAGGGGTGCTAAAGGCATTGGAAAACATGAAAGTGAAAACATTGTTAAAATTTCCACCAGATAAATTCTATCTTAGTTATTTGTGATATTATAGAAGGTTCTTATCTAATGACATCAAAGACAATTTTTGTAATAGTTTCTTTCCGATTGGTCCTCCCGGTTATAAAATAATGAAGAACTAATACAGTAGTATATCTACCGATAACAAATCCAACTGTTAATTTAATTCATATTTGGCTTATTGATCAAATATAAACCGTTAAATCTTCGAGGAGAAGAAATAACTCTGTCTATATTTAAAAATCAACATAAATTTTTTTTCTATAATAAAAATGGAGGTATAATTTAAATTGAGGGAATCATCAGAATAGATGATTCAACTTAAAAGATTTGAATCCATCAAGAATTGAACCTTATACAGGAGTTGACTGTAATACACCTAGTGACTATAGAATATCAGATTCAAATGGCATGATTTTTACTAACTTCTAGAAGTTAATTCTATATCGAGGATCTTTAAAACAAAGAAGATGGATCACAACTCACCAATAAGATCAACCTGGAACTGGAACTGGATCAGGAAAAGAATTATATATAAATTTAATAAATACCGATAATATAAAAGTATTTTCAAGAGTTGAATATCAACTTGAACTTGGTACATCACTATCCAAATCCTGGACAAGCATCAACTATGAAAGACTCTTAAACATACCCTCTCAATTATTAGAAGGTATGAATTTTATTTGGTCACCAGATAAATGTGATAAAGTATGTCCAAAATTTAATAATTCTGGTATATGTGGAGAGACACAAATACTTATTTAAGAACCTCATCGGGGAACTTTAGTGTAAGCTATTGCCGTTAAGTCATATATATTTGGATTCTTGAAAAGTATTGTAAGGTTAATTTATGCATAAACATCAGCTACATTAAGAAGAAAAAGAGATCGAATGATGTTTATTAATCGTCAGATAAAAATCGCAATGATTAGGACTGTATAAGTTCCTGATGGTAACATATTTATCGAGATGTATGCCGAGACATCCCACACGTAACCATTACAGATGATTCAATAACTGTATAAAGATATTCAAATAAAGTTACATTAAATTAATTTTCTTGAATAGATCAGGTTGAATCTATAACAAGTAATCAAGTACAACAAACAACGTACACCTTCCAAGCAATAAAAAAGAATACAGATAAACCTCAATTTATAATCTTTATCTTTTCAAGAATATTCAATGGTGGTAATCAAATTATGAATAGAGGTATATTTAATCATTGTAATATAACTAACGCTTTTGTTCAGTTAAATAGCGAAAGATATCAAGAAATGGATCTTCGACTTGATTTTAATGAGAATTATTGTACAAAGAATAATAAGTAGCTATCAGATGATTCTGTTTAGAGAATTAATAACGAAAATTGGTTCTATTCATTTTAACAGAAATATCCAAAATTTGTAGCCATTGTTATATTTGATTTAAGTAGACATCTTGAAAAAACATAAAAATTTTAATTACTCCTATTAAAAATTAAGAGCAACTTTTAAGAAAAATATATCAAACCTCAAAGTCAAACCTATTTTCAGATCGACTTGTGAAACTACAATCAGATGAAATAAAATGAAATATCGCTTTTTAATTTTATTCTTTAAATAAATGCACTTATTTAAATCGGTAGAAAAAATAACAAAAATACTGAAAATTTCAAAGTTATGACAAAATAAACAGTCAGTACAATTTAAAGAGTCGTAAAATAAAGTAAAACTCAATTTACTTTAATTAAATATTTCAAAAAATAAAAGTTATAATAATAATATGAAATGCAAAATTCATTAATTTAACAAAAATATTTAAAAATATAAAAAATTACTTATACATAGATTTCGACCCTCGCTCGAGCATGGCGTCGAAAACATTTTACGATTAATTATAAAAAAATTATATTTTAACGAATACATACAAAGGGGGGCGAAAAGCCCCTTCATGATAGAACTCAAAAATTAATAAACTTAAATGCGAAAAATTTTATATAAAATGTAGATATAATCAACTTTTTTCTTAAAGAACTAAATGGAGCACAAAGAAATTTATAAGTCTTTACCACCGAATCTGGTACAGAAGTTAAAACACGCAAGTAGTAAATTCAAAAAAATCTTCATAATCATTTAAATTAATCGAAGGATAAAGGAAATACTATCTCTGTCCCTAACCAAATCAAAAACAAGTTTTAAATTTATACCATCTACATTTAAAATGGTGAATATCACAAGTAACAGCCTTGGCAAACACGGAGGATTTTAATAACCTTTCACATATTAGCGAGCTGCAGTGCAATCGGTTCTCTGTGTGACTAGCGTATTGCTAGACCTGTTAAAAAGATATTGACTCGCCGGTTAATTACTAGAAGAGACCAAATCTTAACTTCGGATGGATAGACCCGGAACAAAATGGAAAAGGTCTTTTTTTTAAAAAAACCATACCCTCGTCGAAAAACGCGAGTGGTTATTTTTTAAAGACCATACATAAAGACTGAAGTATTCCATGTAAAGCGTTGTGCAATATATATCTTATGGAAAGTACAAGTTAAAATGAGCTATAAGGAATTTCAAACTTTAGAGAGTGTATATTTGAGCGAAGCTGCTCTTCCAAAAAATCTCTAATGAAAAGGTTTGAGTTTTTAAAATTTGATTCAATTCTGAAAACTTCAGTCGACAGCCCTTTTCTTTTTTTTAGGGGGGTGCTTTCGCCACTTATGCATTATTTCGATTCATTCGTGTTGAACCTCCCACTAAATTTGAAAATTATATTGCAATGCGATATTGTCTATTCAATGTATCAAATACAAAAACTGAATGAATTATTATGCGGTCATTTGTGTGTATTGAGTTTTTTTTCAGGGAAGCATAACCGATATTTAATTAATTTTCATCATCTGTAATACGAAAAATATTTTCTCTAAAATAAATGAGTGTAGATACTTTGGTGATAGGGACTCTCAAGAGTGTTACCACGCGGTACCGCGAGGACCTCGAGGACGTACGAGGACTTCCAGATGCAGAGAATTACGGATTTAAAATTTTGATGCAGGAATTACATTTGATACGAAATAAAGGCTTGCAAAGCGCTAATCCTCGAGAATAACGACGTACTACAAAAATTTATACATAATTAAAAGAATAAAATGCAAGGTTAGAAATTATAAAACAGAAAGTAAAAATATGAAATAAATCAATAAATGTGAATATATGATTGTTGATAGGTGACATATATATATAAAAATGTTATTGGAAATAAAAATCTCAACTCTCTTGATATGCTAATAACGTTCTGTAAAAGGTGGTTTTAACAACTCTTAGAAACCGATTAGACTGAAACAGATTTCAAACTCTTAGTGAAAACTGATAATTAATTTTAAAAAGAAACATATGCTTACGAAGCAATAATTTTTCAAACAAATTCAAAGTTAGAATCTGGAAAGCCATTCATATTCGGTATGAAAGGAGGTGTTCTGGGAACTGGTTATGTTTGCCTTCCATGAAGTTCATGTGTATTACAGTTAAGATAATATGCGCCTACGACAGATGATAGAATCTAATGCATATATCCGAGTTTTAAATTATTAGATAATTAACCCGGAGTACGAACGTAAGTCACTAAAACCGTATTCCCTTAGCTTATAGACCAAAATAGTCCAACGATGAATTCTCTACAAAATTCAGATGGTTATATTGACTCTTGTCTGTACAATGAAGCCGAGTTATATTCAAGATTACAAATCAAAAGTTGTATATACTAAATGTAAATCCATAGTTGTTTCCACACTAATGTAGGGTACAACTTTAATTAATAAAATTTATGTGTAAGCGGAGTCATTAGTACCTCTTGAACGGTTGTACTCGATTAAGGGGGGATGGGGAGATAATAAATATTGCATACTTTAGTCACTTGCATTTGTAGCAAGATTTTCTCCTTGTAAGAAATTAAAATATAACCATTTCTGATATCTTATGGTTCAACTATATATCCTTAATCTGTGTTCAAATAAACTTTTACAAACAGAAGCTCTAGGAAGGCGGTTCTCATATCAAATAACAGTGTGTTAAATGCCCTATAAAAATTATTAAAATACAGTGTTATCTTCCTCATATATAAACATAAGCTAATAGTTAATATCTTTTAATGTGCCAGGTCCATTAATAAGAAAAATTATAGATTAAACTGTAAAGTTTTCTACTTTTCATCTTTTTAGGCCTGTATGTATGGCAATTGGAAAATCAAAACATAATTTAGTGGGGGGTTGGAACATTTTGCTTCTTCCTAATGAGATTAATTTGAAAGTGCTTTAGGTTGTTTTTTTTGTTGAATGGTGTTCAAAAATACCCTATTTTGGGCCTTTTTTAAAAATCATTCAACTTTATACAGTTTTTGTAAAACTAATGGAGAGCTAGTGGGTTAAAGTTTAACATCTTGAAAACAATTTTATATTAAGACATTGTGTGCTAAATTTACATTCATTACTAAATTAGTGCAGGAGCTAAACAATGTTAAACTTTGATGTATTGCGGTCAGCAAAAATTTTATAGTTCCATTAAAAAAGTTAAAATAAGCTAGATAAGTTTCATTTGTTTTTAAATAATAGCAACATAGATATTATATCTCAAGTTAATCAAAACCTCACAGTCATATTGACATGGTCATGGTAGAGTGGTCAAAACAAATGCTATATCTTCCAAAGTTTTCCACAGGCAAACCTTGAAACTTTAACCAAAGTTTCATTCGGAAATGTGGGACTATACACAAAATTTTAATCCAAATCTGTGTCATATAGTTCATTTCCAAAACTAGACGACTTGACATGTAATGACCCAAATAACACAGTGTTCCAAATATGTACATCCTACATATACATCACAAAAGCAATCTTCAGACCTCCAAACTCGGGTTAATGCTGTAGTGACTCCTCTCATGGGACACCACACCTTCCCTCCGGAATACAAATCTACATATTTAAATGACCCATCCCCTTTTGTCAAGGACTGTCCCTCAAAGCAAATACCAACACAAAAATTCTTTTATTGGATTGCATGGCCATGGTAACATTCAGATGCAAAATCTGCTGAACATTAAGCTCATGATCGCTGGGCCAAATCTAATATTTGGTAGCAAGGTATCTCGAGGGTCAACCCGCTTCTACATGAGGAAGGGAGTGGGGATGGTGACAAAGTTGGGATGTATTAATATATATATTTATATATTATATATATAATATATATAATATATATATATATATATATATATATATATTATATAATATATACAAATAATATATATTATATATGTATATATATTATATATATATATATATATATTTTATATATATTTATATATATATTATATTATATAATGCAAATATTGACAAATTATAAATGATAAATGTGTATGTTAATTTGTATTATTGGATATTCAAAATATATAAAAATTTTGCTCTCTCTCAAATACAACTAAGGAACTAGGTAATTCCTAAAAATATTTAATTATTTTAAATCTTAAAAAAAAAATTCTAACTCAAAGAAAAAATGATTAAGATATGTTTTTGATTATTATACCTACCTAATTTTGATTTGTTATGAATTTTTTAAAAGTTATTTATTAATGATTTCATTCCATTTATTTATTATATACATATTCAATTTGGATGTTCTGGTATTAGCTATATGCTTTAATTTAAAGTACTGTTTTATTACCTTTTTGCCACAAAAACAACCTACCCACCTCCCCCCCCCAAAAAAAAAAAATTATTATTTTAGTTGGTTTAAATGAAACCCTGTTTTTGACTGACAATAATTTCACCACAGATTAATGACAGAATTAAATTTGACTTGATTTGCCAATATCATTAAATAGCCTGTCTGCAGAGGAAGCAACAATTTTAATCAAATTACAATAAACCGCATCAACTATACTAGATCATACTAGAAAAAAAATTACATGACTAGTATTTTTTCTTGCACTATAAAAAGCATCAATCCTTTTCAAAAGAGTAAGTGATATTTAATGGTCTAACCCAGTTCTTAAATTTTTTTTGTCAAAATCCAAAATTGAGACAATCAACCTCACAACCCATGAGTCTAATTAAAAATTAAAAATGCTAATGTAATGATATAAATGTGTTGTAATTATTCATTGTTACGCAGTGTATAACAAAATATTTTTCAATCTGAACACATTTTTGTCTTTTCCATGAGCAAGGCTTAAAAAAGAAAAAAAAATGGATATTTTTTACTGAAGTTTTGGCAACCCAATATCAAGAATGTTAAAAAAAAACCTGCTTTAAAAATTTTAACACAAGTAAGTTCCATTATGCTATGAAAATTCTTCATATGAAGTGGGCTATACAATATGCAACTTGAACTATATTAAATTTTCTGCATAAATTCAAAATAAATATAAAAAAAATGGGCTATTTGGTTATTGTTTAGAAGCAATTTGCATAACATCTTTTATAGTGAAAATCATCAAAGAAGCTGGAAGTTCTCATAATGTCATATGACTAGGTTCTGCAGGCAATATTGGATAAAAACATTAAAAATTTGCAGAACACAGTTTATATATATATATATATATATATATAAATATATAATACATAAAAAATATTATATAAAATATATATAAAACACAATATATATATATATTATATATATATAATATATATATATATATATATATATATATATATATATATATATATAATATATATATATATATAATATATATATATATATATATAATATATATATATATATAAATATATATTATTATAAACTGTTCTGCCAAGTAAAAATGTTTTTTTATTTCCAACATTGCTTGCAGAACCCAGTCATATGACATTATGAGAACCTAACTTCCAGCTTCTATGATGATTTTCACTATAAAAGATGTTATGAAAATGCTTCTTAACAATAACAAATAATTATACTATATATATATAATATATATATTATATAAATATATATATATATAATATATATAATATATATTATTATATATATAATATTATTATAATATATATATATATATAATATGTATATGTATATATATATTATATATATAAATATATATATATATATATATATATATATTATATAAAATAAGAATTTAAATTTTTTTTTTTCAATTTCATATCCTTGCGGGTAGTTGAGGGCATTCTCCTGTGCAATGTTAAAAAATTACCCGGATTCATTGCAGAAACTTAAATCTGGCCAAAACAGCATTTTGGTAAAAAAAATGCATGTAGTTTTTCAAATTTGATTTATATATATATTTAAATGAAAAAAAAAATAAACTAAGAAATAAAAAAGGGGAGAGATAAGATAAAATTTTCTTAACCTACTAAATAAATGAAGTTTAAATTTGGTACTTACTTTTTCAGTGCAGATCAATAGTTTGTTGAACTGTAACTGGTATATTTGCTGATATTTTATTCTTAAAAAATTTCTTATTAAATATAATAAAATTTAAATTAGTTAATGCATTATATTCAATCTTTAAAATACCGTAATGATTTAATCTGAAAAATAAAATTTATGCAAGAATAAAAATAAAAGTTAATAGTTTGGAAAGCAAGAACTTCAAAAAAATTAAAAAAAAAAAAAAATCTTACTGAAGTAATTTATTAGCTATATATTTAGGTAACTTTTTAGTTCCAGTGAAACACTTCTTACTACTACTCTATTTAAATTATAAAGACAAAATGTACTGAAATGTATTAAAATAACTTAATAGGCAGTGGAAGACCACTTTTATATACCAATAAATCAAAAACTTAAAATTTTATAAGACAATAATATATATACTGTACCTCATTTATGAAGTGTGGCCTTACATTTATGATATTGATATATCTATATCAGTGGGGCTCAAACGGTCGATCGCAGAAATATCCCAGTCATTTAAAACATTTAAAAAAAGTAATATTTGGCAATATATTGAGCGCTGCATAGGATGGTGGGTGCAGGATAATTTTTTAATCTTTTATTTTTCACAACTATGTTATTGTTTGTATTCATTGTTTAAGTTAGTTACTGTTGAGATACATGTGAAACAATGAGTGCAGCTAAAAAGGGTAAAACGCATCACTTTAATGCGGAATGGGAAGAAGTTGTTCTTACAGATTCTTTAAAAGTTTGTTGGTTGATCATCATAGGAAAAAGTATGAACACCACTGATCTATATCAATATCTCAAATTTTAATATATATATATATATATATATATAATATATATATATATATGTATATATATACATATATAAGCCTTTTATATTATATATATTTATATATTTATATATATATTAATATATATATATATATATATTATATATATATATATTATAATATCGATTATCACTATATATCTATAACAGTCTATCAACTTCCAAAATGAAGCCATTCGATATATGATAATAGTTTTAGTTTTATTTAGTGAAATTATTAAGATTTTATTTTTTTAATGCATAAAATTGGTATTGCACAATCTATCAAGGTGTTTTAGCTAAATTCAGTTATATTTTGTTTTTATAGTTCCAGATACAGTAGAAATGAGAAGTGGTCAAGTGAAATAAGGAATAAGTCAGTTTCATGACAATCACAGAATTTTACCCTATAGAAACTACAAATTCAAAATACACAGAAATAAATTAGAGAAAGTCTAATGTAACATGCAACAGCAAATTTGTTAAAAAAAAAATTTAGAAACAATACATAATTTTAATTATATATATGATATATTATATATATATATAATATTATATAGAATATATATATAATAATAATTATATAATATATATATATATATAATATATAGTATAACATATATTATATATATATATATATAATATATATATATATATAATATATATATATATAATATTTTTTAATTTAATATTTTTTATATTATAATATATATATTATATATATATAGGCGTATATATATATATATAAATTAATTTATTAATATACGGTATATATTATATATTATATATATATATATATATATATATATATAATATATATATTATATATATATTAATATCATATAAAATTATTTTTTTATATATATATATATATATAAAAAAAATTACTAATTTCAAATAGATCTTCAAGGGTATGTGCAATGTATTTTTATCTTTAACAAGATACAAAAACAATTTTAATGAGAAATTATTGTGTTTATATCTCTCATTGGCAATCCTGCCTCATAGCAGTTTCAATAATGTAAAAGCAAATGAGACTCACTCATTCTGTAAGAGTGACCATATATATATATATATCTATATATATATATAGTATATATTATATATATATATATATATATATTATATCATATATTTAATATATTATATTATATATATATAATACTATATAATATACTATATCATATATATATATATGATATATATATATATATATAAATATATATAATATTATATATATATATATAATATATATATATAATATACGGTTATATAATATTATATATATATATTATATATATATATATATACTTATATATATATATTATACTAGTATATTATATATATATATAATCATGTATATTTATAGTATAGTATTATTATATTTATATATATATATATATATATTACTCTTTATAGTAAAGTTTATTTATTTTTCCTTTTAATATGCAAATTTTCTGTTCAACATTTTTTCAGGCTTTCTCTAATCTATAAACTTGTTATTTTATGTTTATAGTTTCTAAAGGGTAAAAAGTCTAGGTGATTACTGTAAAGCTGACTAATACCCCCCTTATTTATTCTATCATCAATCATTTAACCATATATTTGACCTTTTTGTTTTATGGAATAAGCACCTAGGTGTTTATAATTTTGAAGACTAATATCATAAAGGGCCAACAATAAAACTTTGTAAATTTAAATGGAAGTAATTAATAACACCCACTTAAATAATGTCTAATCAGTAAATAAAATAAAAGAAAAAAGTTTAAAATTTCAATTAAGATGAAAGAATTATGCATGTGTTTCTTGTTTCCATTTTCATTGCAGCCACCAAAGAAAGCAATTTTGCAATTGTTCTTAAAACTTTTAATTCAAGCCAATTCATGAAAAGCGTCCCAAATCTTACTTTCACTACTAATGGTTGAGAATCATATTTATTAAAATTAATGAAAGTTAAGCCCCTCAAAAATTTTAATTAAGATTTTATTTTAAAGATAGAAAAAATAGGTATAAGTGTATTGCGTCGCAGTAAGAATTAATAATATATAAAGATTCTTGACTATGGTGTGAAAATTGAGACACTCAATGAAGTAGATGTGTTCAAACGGGTAAATTTCAACTTGGTACAGTGTACAGAACATGTATCGAAATTGTTGCCATATGGTTTAGAAAATTGGGACACTCAATGAAGAGATGTTTCAAGGTAAATTTCACTTTATAGTGTACAAAACTAGACAGTGGTCTATTCTTAAAAAAAAAAAAAAAAAAGAAATGTGCATAGGTCAACTTTGTAGTGCAGCATAATGTGATAACACTTATGAATTTAGAGTTTTGGGGGCATAATAAACTAATGGAATCATTTTTAAAGTATTACCCATCCTCAATCCAGACAAAACAACTTTATTCTTCCTTCCAATGTTGTGAGTATATGACCAATCTTGAATCAGTGGCTTGACTTTGGTTAGCAGACGCTTTCTCTATTCAACAGTGGCTGCCACAAAGATAAATAGGATTTTTGCACTAATAATCTATATTCAGTCACAGAAAAACCAATGTTAATTTTAATTTCAACTAAGCTTGCCTCCTTTGCAGTTTTATCTATCATGTCATGCTTCTTAATACCAACATGACTTGGAATCCAAATAATTCAAATACACACATCACCTCCAAAGCTACCCAAAAGAGTCTGTACTCAGTGTACCAAAAAATGTGAACTAGTATTTCATTTAAAAGCATGTACAGCTCAAAGGGAATCAGTAAATATTACTAGTTTTGTATGGACGTCTTTGAAATGTTAAGAACTCTGTAAAGAGCATATAACTAAGCAGTAAATAGGGAACAATAATCAGGTAGGGAGAACCTATGAATGTCAGTATCATATATAAAAGCAAAGCCAGTTTCTGAGTCCATTTGGGATCCATCAGCTTAGCTACATGATAATATTCCTGAGACAATTCATGTCTAATATTTGAATAAATATTGTAATATATACTCCT
Organism: Trachelipus rathkii; assembly: GCA_015478945.1. NCBI lineage: Eukaryota > Metazoa > Arthropoda > Malacostraca > Isopoda > Trachelipodidae > Trachelipus > Trachelipus rathkii. Next base: position 43,591 of record JABUQX010017586.1, on the reverse strand, counting down.
GGTGTAATATTTTTTAGGATATTTCAAAGAAACCAGTTTCAAATTATTGATGCAAAACTATTTCGTAAACCACCCACATTTTAAAAAGGCAAACACTGATAAGATTTTGACCATATAAATGCGAACTGCTCCATCCATTGCCAGAAATCTTTCCAGAAACATGGAAAGGATAGAGGTCAGTAGTCTATAAAACTGAAAACGCCATTGTTTTTATGGATTAGGATGTAACCTTTTGTCACTCTAAGAAACAATATCTGAAACCCCAAACTATTTCCAATTGATGGTAGTGCATACACATTTGCCTTCTCTTCAAGTTCCTGACATAGATATGAACCTCAAAGCAACCAATTGTATTCTGATATCTCAGGGATCTATACTGAATTCTATCAAAAGATTGTAAATGAGTTCAAGAGTAGTACCATAGTATGTACAACCATATCACAGTCTCACCCTATTAAACCAAAATAAAATTGCAAATAGAACACCTCTATCAGCTCCCCAATTCACATTACTAAGATACTACATCATACCCAAAGCTTGAGTGCATATTAGTTTGAAATGTACAGTATGTAATATCCAGGTCAAATGTTTATCAAAAATCAAACCAATGTACCTTATGTGATGAGCAAAATCAATAATAGGTTGATTTCGGAGGAAAAGAGTATCATACTGAGGATCTGGTCACCTTGTAAAAATCATACTTTTTTTTTTTAAACAAATTCAATCCCTAACTGTCTGACCATTCTGTAATAGAATACAAAGCCCTCTGCATCATATTCAAAGGTTTAAGTGGATCACAATGAGAATACCACAAAGCAGTCATCAGCATGAAGGGAAAATTTTATTCCCAAAGGACAATCATCACAAAGATCATTTATCATACTAAAAAATGTAAGGTTCAAAGTGCTGCCCTGTGGGACTCCACATTGAACCTTAAAAACCTCAGATATAGAGTCCTTTACCTGAGCACACATTTTCCTATGTTGTAAAAAGATTTGAAGAAATTGTGGGATGTGTCTTCTCAAGCCGATTTTATAAATTTTATGGGAACTATTGATCCACATTGTGTCATAGCATTTTCAATATCTAAAATTACATCCATCAAATATTCTGATCAAAGAAAGGTTTCTCTAATATCCCTTTCCAAAAGATAGATAGGTGGAGCAAGCCTTTCTAACACCATACTGATTCTATATAATATTAAAAAAAATGGTGAACTTGCATATATTGTTCAATTCTGTTTAAAACCATCCTCTCTAATAACTTACGCAGATAGTTAGTATGAGCAATAGATCTATATGAGTCAGATCAATTCCTGGGCTTCTCCTTTTTGAGTATGGAAACCAGTAGAGATAAATGCCAGTCATCTGGAAAGAGATACTGTAGCCAAACAATTATAGAACTGTAATAACAAAACTTTGTTTTATAGTGATAAATGTTGAAGGAATGGCTATATAACAATCTAAACCCAGAGGTATTTTTACAGAAAGCAGCCAATGCCACATTCAATTCAGAAAGTGTGAAAGGTTGATTGTATGCTGGCTCAGATGCCCTCCAAAATCAATATTGGAAAATTCCACTTCAACCATGGTATAAAACAAAAGGTTCCTCATAACTATGTATATATACTATTTACCTTAGCTGATTGGTAATCTTCAAGGAATCAAACACAACACAATTAGAGAATGGGTCACTCAAAACTATTGGGAAGTAACTTTACTTTAGATTTTAAATTTTTAAGCACATTCCTTATCATCCCCATTTGTGTAGAGCAAGTAAATATAGATGTATATATAAGTAAATGTAGGATGTATATTATTCTTCTTTTGCAAATTTCTTCTGAGCTTCTCCAACAGTAAAAGCCTGACAATAGCCTTGTGCTTGTCTAAACTTGGAGAAGTTATTTTTTTACAAAAAGCAGTCATGCCAACTATTCAAATTTCAAAAAAGTGTGAAAAAGGAGACAGAAGAAAAGTCAGCTTAGATCCCCCTCCAAAATCAATATTGAAAAATTTTTCCTCAACCATAATATAAAAACAGGTTCTTTATAAACTGATTGGCATCTCCAAAGAAGTTTTTAAGGTCAAACACAAACACAATTAGAAACTATTTACTGACAGACTTAAAATTTTTAACCAATTCCATATCTTCAAAATTTGTGTAGAACAGAACGAAAGTATAGTAGTACTATATTATATATATAGTATATATATATATACTATATATTATATATATATATATATATATATTATATATATATATAATAATAATATTATATATATTATTATATATATATATCATATATATTCTTTAAAAAATTTCTTCTTAGCTTCTTCACAACAGTACGGACCATGAGCCAATAACCCTTTGCTTGTGGAAAGACTACTGAAAATGATAGCGCCGGATTGTTTGAAAAAAAAATTATAGTTTTTAGTTGAAAATAGAACTCCTAACAGATGGCTCTTTATAAGAATTTCTGCTTTTCTGTTGAAAATATATAATATAAAAGGTTTTGTCATTTTGAAGAGAGCTGAGTAGGCTGTATTTGTTATTTTCACCTACAACATTTTGAGTAATTTTTCATTTTTACTGTCAAACATTAATGAAATTTCAGGGATATGCAAATTGCCAGTAAAACTATTCCAGGCATCATCATTGATTATTCATTTAGGTCTTTTAAATAAACCCATCTGAGTTTTGTGCTGGCCTTGACATTTCAAAACTAAGTGATAGAATGGTAACTTACAAAGTCTTAACTCCAAAAAATTCAGCCAACCTAAGTAACCACTCAAATTCTTTGTTTAACCACTGGATAAATCTAAAGCAAGAATCTCATTCCTGTAGACATCCAGGATCTTTAAGTAAGAATTTCCTCTGGAGGATGATTCCCAGAGAAAAGGTATATAATGAGATCTTGGTAAAATGAGAACTCCTACAGAAAATTGTTGGAATAATGATCACACTCTCACATCGATGTCTCTCTATAGAGGAAGAGTGCTTCGAGAGACAGTGGTTCCCATAAATGTGTATTGAGACTCCACGAGGGATAATCTTATATAGTGCTATCATCGGATCATTGAGTATAAGATGCGAACGATCATACGTGTGCTGTGAGATGCCCTCGACGATTTGTCTGGATACCGATGGGCTGTGATCTCATGTGTCAATAAATATATATATATCCAACTTTGCCTGTTAATACTTATGCGCATTTCAGGAGTGGAAAGTAGTTAACAGGAACTACTCACACACACTGATGGGATAGTCTTAGAAGGACATCAATAACAACCTAGATAACTAAGAATATAACCCAGCCAGAGTGGATTTATCTAATTGTCTCAAGTACAAAGACGTTATTAAAGATAATATTCCATAAGGAGTATGTATATATGTTATATTATTACCAATTAGAAATCGCAATACGTGGTTGACCTAGCGGATGGCAGCTTCCCCAGATGTAAATACAAGAGAATTAATAAGTGGTGACTAAATACATGGAACTAGATTGTGTCAGACAGAGTAGATTTACAATTCAAATGGCATATCTCATCAGCCAATGCGTGAGAGGCAGTCGGTAGCCCTAAAGGAATTCGAGGGCGAGAACCGACGAGAGTGCGAACAATCTTTGAGCAAGGATATGAGAGGGAAAATTTCATAAGAGTATATAGAGCGTTAAAAGTAATATATGTATAGCGATTCTCAAAAGTATACGGCCGCTGTAACAAGTAGGACCGGCGCGCGCGCTTTGATTTTGGCTTATATTCTTTTGGCTCATAGTATCGCGTGATTACAATTCATGTAAAATTAATTAAGCTCCTATTAAATTAATTTTGTATCTTTACACTCTGGAGAGAGTGCAATGGCTTCTTTATTTACACCTTTCTCAAAGCGTACAATACCGATCCTGAGAGGACAAGGAATAGTAAAAAATGTTTGTATGTACAATCTAGTTGAATGAGAATTCGCAATGAGACCTGAGAATAGAGAACGATTCAAGATGGAAAAGCCATCTTGAGAAGGGGAGATTGATATACCAAAATATAGTTATAACTTATAACCACTGCTCAGAGAGTTAATCTCACAAACAGTTAAAGACTTCAAAAGATTAGAGGCCTTTGAAGAAGGTTCAAATTTTATGTGAAATTTCTCGAGGAAAAAGGTTTGCATTTAAAATTCTACCTAAACCTGCCAAAAAATCAGTTTTTTTTTCCAAAGTTGGAGACTATCCTGATCTTGTCAAGAGTTACCCTACTGGCCTCTGAAGAATTATTATTTTTATCTTTGATAACAAAAGAATAAATTACTGTACTATTTTGGTTATTATATTGTAAGTGTCTAAAACTAAGATTATACCTATATGTCAAGCATTTTAAAAGTTTTTAATCACGCTTTAATGGCCCTATTGACTGTCCCAGTAATTTCTATAATGTAAGATATCTCTATGAAATTGATGAAACCACAAATTAACTTACCAATAAATGGCATAATTCCAGAAAAGGGCCAGGAAAATTATCTTGAAAAGTATGACACTTACAGAAAAACCAATTACATATTTGGTATCAGTGTATAAAGCTTATTACCAGAGTGTAAAAAAAATTGTTTTATGATTTAAAACTAATGAACACCCTAGAGTAGACCGCATAGATATCAGTTGTCAGGGTCTCTCGGCCTCTAGGTGGATGAACAGGTAGGACTTCATCCCCCCTCTGTCCCCCATCGGCTCGAGCCTCCTAAAAATTGAAGTTCAAGGAAACATATTTCCATTAGGGGGCTTGAGCCGATTGGGACAGAGGGGCCCCATTGTCCACCTAGAGGCCGAGAGACCCAGACAACTGATATCTATGCAGCATTGATGGGCAAATTCAGATTCAAATCCGGATTCATACATATAGCTATATATAATGTTTGAATCCAAATTTACCCATCAATGCTATGTGGTCTACTCTAGGGTGTTCATTAGTTTAAAATCATAAAACGACTTTACATATAATAAGCTTTATACACTGATTCCAAATATATAATTTGTTTTTCTGTAAGTGTCGTACTTTTCAGGATTTAATTTTTTTTATATTTTGGTAAAAGCTTTATACGCTGATTCCAAATATGTAATTAGTTTTTCTGTAAGTGCCATACTTTTCGAGATAATTCTCCTGGCCCTTTTCTGGAATTGTGACCCAATAAATTATTGCCATTAAGTACTTGGGTAGTAGTCAAATTTAACTCAATCTAGAAAAATTAATATTTTTTTTTAGAAGTAATTGATGTTTTGATATGGGTATGAAGCAACACTACCACATACTAATAAAAAATTAACACAATTACAATATATTTATAAAGAACATTATTCGATATTTTCATATATATACTGTATATATTATTTCTTTTTATGTTAAAAAAACGAGTAAGGTTATGATAAGTTTTGTTAAATAGATACAGATTTTCTGTATATGCTTAATAAAACTTATAACCTAAACTTAATGGGTCCTAAACTGATCTAAATAAAAAAAAAAAAAATTGGTAAAAGGAATATATTTATATGTGAGATTTGTCAAAGTTTTTTTAGTCCTCTTACATGGGGATAAAAAGATATTAAAAAAAATAATTATCGGAAAAAAAATTATATTTAATCAGATTGAGCTAAACTCAACTATTACCAAAGAAAGGATTTTAAGGGAAGTTAAAAGTTTTTCTTTACCTTTATATATATAATCTAGGTAAAGGTATAGCACAGGGCTCCACATATTTTCTGAAAAAATTCCAAGTCCAAAATCAATATATATATATATTGATATGTATATAGCCTATAGGTCAATATATTATTATTTTATATTATTACTATTATATATACTGTATATATTATATATTATTATTATTATATACGGTATATACATTGATATATTTTACCTATAAACTATATAAAAAAGTTACATATTGCTCTCTAAGATTACTTTGAAAGTCCTTTTCAGTTTCTGACATCAATTAAGAAACACAAATTATTCTTTGTATACAGTGTTCAAGTTCTTTGCTTTTGTTACAGATACAGGAAAAGTATCATTTAAAATCTTTGTAGTTTTTAGTAAATTATAGGTTTGTTTATCACTTTTAGTTTTTAATTACAGGTTTCCAGAATTCAAATATCGAGCATACTGCACTGATTCACTTCCTGCAGCAAAATAAAATATATTCTACAATCCAAAAGGGATAACAGATAACGGATTTAAGTATTCTATATAGTCAGCCAATGACAAGTAAAGAAGTCTAACATTCCTGTAATCATCACTAGACTGTTTCAAACAGACATTTACTCCAAGGTCAGAAGTATTTGTTTGGATTGGAAGATACCCATCAGACAAAGGATTATATGTATACTCATGTGAGGCCCTAATAATGTTTTTACTATTGAAACCTTTAAAATTATTAAATGGAGCCTTCCCAGATTGGGATGTAGATAATACAGTAAATTCCTGTATTGCAGGAAATAAATTAACATCAGCCTGGCACACCTCCTGAGTGACACCAGAGATTGATGAATCAGTATCAGAAAAATATCTACTAGATTCAAGAAATTTTGAAACCATACTTCCCTCCCTTACTTCATCAGTTTTATCTTCCACTAATCTACCAAGTTTCTTTTTGTGCTTCCTCCCATGGGAAGATTCTTACGTAATATAAAATATTTCCACAACTAGGATATTCACTTCAGAATTAAACTCTACAAAACTAATTACTTTTCAACACATCTCTCGGGTTTAAAAGCTCGTAAGAATTACAATTATGCGTTCTGAATGCTGGTACCATAACATCAAAACTTTTTACCCTTCACCTGTTTTTGAAGAGCTAATAGAAACACTTGTTTTCTATGAACCCAAAAACCCTTTATTGATTATTTATATTATTATTAAGCATTATTCCCTTGTCAACAGATTTTTTTATAAAATTAATTTAATAAATTACTGAAAAAGAAAAAATATAGACTAATAATTAAGATACTGATAAAGAAAATATTGTGGATTTCGAATGTTATATCTAATTAAAGATATATTTATAGTAAGCATGAATGAAGAAACATGGACATGCCCAAATTTACCGAGATAAATTTATCGTTTTGAACTTTTTTTCCGTATTCGAGAATGGGGGCGTATCAACAAAAGGTATTTACTGTCCCTCCAGGTAGACAAAATACTGCCATTCAGGATATCACGATTTCAAAACAATCCAATTTTTTTTTATATTCTACATATTTATTTATTTATTTATCTTTTAAAAAACTAAAACGTTTCGCAATTTGCAGTAATATTTGAAGACCCTATGGTTGAAGCAAAATATTCACAGATGACAAATTATTTATCCAAAAAATAAAGAATAAGATAAAATTGGTTGATTCTACATAAGTATAAAAATTAGAGAGCTCTTAGCTAACAACATTTTTATTCTCTAAGGTTTCGAGGGTTGTCCATCATTCCTTTCCTAAATACTCTAGCTACTATATAACTAACGAGGTTCGAAAATATTATATTATGGTTGGAACTTCGATCAGAACCTGTTATTTGAACGGACCCTAAAATAAAATATGCCTTTTGTAGGAGATTTTCTTTAACGATTTATCAATTACGGTTTTCGGTAAGATGTATTATCACACTAATCTCAGTATCCATACAAGGCACACATCACTGAAACATGCGAACATTTACGACAGTACACTATATTCCAATACCAAAAAATCACATTCTCTATTCGTTTCAAAACCAGATAGCCTTCCCATTTGGATTCGAAACCACGCCCATCGGGGATTAGAGTATCATAAATATTCCTAATTGATAGTTCCAAAACCAAGGTTTGCTATTAAACTCAAAATTCTATATAATTAATACCTACATTATCAGGAATTTTATATAACGCAATATCTCCATGCTAATTAAGTACTTTGGCAGCCTCGATAGGCCCATGTGACTTATTATTGTCTCTATTTTCATTATGATCCTTATATTTTTAGCAAAATATGAGAATTTTGGAATAAAAATGGAAGGATAAATGAGGATGGAAGCTAGGAGAACCAGAATAAAAAATGACAGCAATTTATTTGTTGGTTGAATATTTATTGGAAGATAAACCTAAGAAAGTAGGAGTAACAGGGTGGGGGAATTCAAAATTACCTTTTACAAATTTATCCAGAGGACAACTCACTAGCGTTAGTTTAGTATGATAATTAATACATGTTAAGACAAGTAGAGGATGTCGTTTTCAAATTTATAGTAAGGTTCTTAGAATAAACAAAGAACTTTTAAACTGGAAGTTCAATATTCAAGAACCCACATGTACATTTAGCTTGCTAAAGACAAGAGGGAACTTATTTACAGATATTTTAAAAAATTACAAATTTTGCGGGAGTGATCTATTGTAATTATAACGTCAACTGCCTCTATTTGAGTTGTGCGGCGCGATTAATTTAGTAATGTATCTTATTGTGGGTTATATATTTCTTAGTTCAGATGATGCTAAATTCTAGCTAATTTTTATTAATGTGGAACTTTTGTTACGTTATCAATCCAACATTAATATTGGGAATGTGACTCTATTTTGTAAAGAACTTGAATTATTTATGTTTTATGTATTACTCCATAGTGTATACTGCGAAGTGTGACCTGAAACCAAATATAGTAATTCAATAGATCAATAATAAATAGATCAATAGATCCAAGGATTTGGAACAGGAGGGGACTGCATGGATAGGGGGTTTTATTTTCTGCTCTTTACATGTATTATTTAAGGGTATGTAAAAAACTCATCCACCTCTATTTGAGTTTGTTCCTTTCCTTATTACCTTTAACCTTTCATATTCTAAATAAATTACTATTTGATCTATTGTGACAATAGATCATATAGATAATCTCAAACTGCTAGACAGGAAGGGTAATTAGGTTCTGGATAAGTTGTTTGATTTACTGATATTTATTGCTTTGGGATTATGTAACTACATGACCAATTTTAGTAAATAATTATGAAAACTTGAATTCATACAATACAATTAGTGAATCTCAAATTCAGATACATAGACTCTAAGCATCAGGAGGTGTTTAGTGAATAGTAACTGGTATTTAGATATTTAACTGGATTTACTGCTTCAGGGTGTATTAAAAAAGCTAATCTAATTTTCTTCAGTAAAAAAAATTTTGAATCTAAAATAGATAAATAGATCACGACTAGACAGTGAGGGTGGTTGTGCATAGTGGTTTGATTTTTATCTGTATTACTCGCCTTATTGCAACAGTTTGATTTATTAGAAGAAAACATTGTTTTCAAATATTTTGTCTTCTATATAAAGATGAAACTATTTATATATAATATTTTTTTAAATAATATATATATATATTTATGTAAGGAAGGGCAGCATCTGCAGCCACAACTGAGCCGGAAGTTGCACATGTTGCAAAGCAACATCCGGTTTCTAAGCTTGACTTGTCAAGGTTAGGGTTTCTAAGGTCGGTTAGACCGTTTTTAAGGTCTGGAAGACCGATTTCGGAGGATTTGAACCCGAACTTGTAGGCTTAACCCCCCAAAGGGGGCTCTTTGGTTCCTGGAAGGTTTCAAATGATCAGGAGATCATTTTTGATGGTTCAATCGATTTATCGTGATCTTTTACCCCCAAATCGATGTTTAAATCGTCTTTCTACGTGCTCTGGTTGACATTACATTGAAAAATATAATCGAAAGAAAATCATTACTATTATTTAACATTCGTTCGATATATCACTGTAGTGGGGTAGCACTATTGAGGGGTATGGAAAACAGGAAAAATGAGGGGTCTGGAAAACTAAAAAAAATTGGAAAACTGAAAAAACAATTTTTTTTTCGAAAAAAGATTAATAAATAAATAAATAATAAGTAATGGATGGGGGTGTGGGTGATGGTATCTTTATTCCCGGTTGCCTGTTGTTGCCGCCGCCTCCTTCTTGGAAATGAGGTTTCGCGCTCGTGCATCCCCTCCGAAGGGGGTGTCCTGGCCCATCCAAGAAGGAAATGGTCGTAGAAGGATAAAATTTGGAGAGTACATAAAAGAGGATGGGAGAATTAGAGTACGGAGATTGAGTTAAGTGCCTGAGCAAATGGGACGTAGAAAGACTATTTAAATATCTATTTGGGGGGGGATATTGGGGAGTGGTGGGGGGGGGGGGGGGGCGGGGGGGGGGGGGGGGGGGGGGGGGGGGGGCTTTTTTTTTTTAAAGCGTCGCCGCGCCGGGGGTGGGGAGACCTTTCGTTTGTATTTCCCATTCCTCCGTCGTCCTGCCGACCCGACACGCGTTGAGGGCCGAATGCCAAATTCCGCCCACTGCGCCAACCCCTCGGCGCGGTGCACCAAGAAGCACGTGATCTCGTACCTAAGAAATCCCTAATTTCACACTTCAAGCGTCAAAATCAACGAAGTTAGGGAAAAGCCAAGTCAATGGCCGAGTGACTTGGAAATTCCTGCCCCAAACACATCACCGACCTCAGAAACTCTCTAACCGACCTTAGAAACTCCTAACCTTGACACGTCAGGCTTAAAAACCGAATGTTGCAAAATGTTGCTTTGCAACATGTGCAACCTCCAGCTTTCAGTTTGGCTGCTAGTTGTGCTCTCCTTACTACTATATATATTATATATATATATATATATCATATTTTTATTATATATATTATATATATTATATTATATTTATATTAATATTTATATTATAGAAAATTTATATATATATATATATATTAATTATATATACTATATCACTTGTTAAGTTTTATTATTATTATTATTATTATTATTTTTATTATTTTTATTATTATTATTACTATTATTATTATTACTATTATTATTATTATTATTATTATTATTATTATTATTATCGATACAATATCAAATCCACGAATGTGCACTAGCAGCGCATTGACATTAAAATTTTTTGATGCCGAAAGCACGAATGTGTTCGAGAAGTTATAACCCAGCCATGACCGTTTCCTTGTTTGGCGAGAAATACATTTTATATTCCGATGCGAACATTTCGACACTTTTTGCTCAAAACTACAAATTTGCACATTCGTTGTTTTAGCATTGGACCAAAGATATCCGTACAATGTCAATCAATATTATGTACCATAATTTCCAACATGGCACACATATTGATTGGACTAAAGGTGCCATCATCCTTCAAAGGGTTAAAATGCCTTCCTTCCACCACCTGTAATGAACATTCCTCAAGTTTTCTTCTTTTGCCCTCTGGCAGTTATACGTTACTGAGCAGCACGTACCATGGTGAAACCATATCTTTACCCTGAACTTCTCACTGAAAGCCAATAACCTCCGGTATTGGCTCTCTTCCCAGTATCCTTAGTGCTCTTATATAATTCAGCAACTTCTCCATTTTCTCGATCGCATACAATTTCCGTTCCACTATAAGCTTGTCTAACAGGACTTCTCGCAGCTCTTTGAAGTTCCTTGGTCCTCCTTCAAGGTGTGCGTTTTCCAATACATCTTTCAAAATTTGAAACATGGAATCGGCTACTTCTGTGACCAACCTTATCAAAATTAGCCCTTTTGGGAGCTCGTAAGGGTCAGCATCTTCATCCTTCTCGATAACTTCTCTGAGAAATAAAAGATTTTATTTATTTTAAACTAAAATTTGTGAAGTTTTATAAAGTCGATTTTGTGTACTTTTTACTATCTGTCTCAAATGAGATTTTTATCAGGTTATATATAATAGATAGTATATATATATATATAATAAATAATTATGATATATATATATGTAAGGCCAAATAGATTGAGTTAAACATAAAATGTGTTTTCTGTAATACAAAGACAGATAAAATTTAATTATGCTATAATAACATTAATAGATTGTAGTGTTTCGTTTTCTATTTTATCATTTAATTATGCATATAATCTTTATTATATATAATTTTCATTGTAACACATTGCAATATAATATTTTATGATAATATTAAGTAAAAGTATTTACTATCTTAATATGAAAATCTTATCTTAAATAAATCTTTTTGTTCTATAACACGTGCAAAAATTTTCTTTGCTTTCGCGTCAAATTTCATTAATAACCTTTTCGTCGATATTTCCACAGACATGAACTGCAACGAAGTTTAAGTACATGTTTTTTTCTGAACTTGAAAATTATTTCAACTCTTTTGATATGCAACCAATATTCTGTATATATTATAATGTAATTTTTAATAAACATCTAAAATCCAATGAGTTAAGATCATGTAATTTAGAAATCTTCTTAGAGTAATTAATAATCAGCTTCCGAAAACACGGAGGCCCAAGAGCAAAGCGAAAGCATACCCCACGGAGGTGAACGATCGCGACTTCAGCAGCGAATCAAATGAATTTGGTAGATGTGTCTTGTTAGGATCTTTCAACGCTAAACAAAGTCATTACGAAAGATAGCAAGAAACCCATCCAACAACCTATATAGTGAAGGAAAGAAGAAAGAAACCAAATCGATCAACATACTTCCGAATATATATATGATATTATATAGTAATATATTATATATTATATATAAACATATATATATATATATTACTATATACTATATATATATATACTATATTATATAATAATATATATATAATATCATATACTATAATATTAATATATATTATACTATATATAGTATTATGGAAACACCAATACATACATAATAAGAATGACCACAATTTGACTAAATTACACGCCCTAACAGCAAAATTAGTACATCATTCATGACAAATGAAGCATTATAAAACTCTATTCCTAGTAATGTACTTACGACATGGCTAGTCTGTTTGCATTCAAAATTTTAGCAAAAAGTTTTTAATTGCTTAGCACTAAAAGCAAAGCAAATGAAAAAAAAAAAGATTTAATATTTTTGAAACTCGTTTTTTTTTTTTCTTCCAGCCAATTAATTAAATGCATTCCCACTCTTCCAGATACAATATCATTGTTCTTCCAATATAAACTTTAACCTGTAATTTTGTTAAAGCTATATTAAATTTTATAAATCTTTTTTAAATTATCGTTTTTTTTTTTTTTTGTTTAAATAATGCTTTAATATAAGTTTCATAAAAATCTTAAAAAATTTTAAATTTAATTTTTTTCCCTGGGATTAAATTCTATATTTGTTGGTAAGCATCAATTATGTATAATATATATATATAGTATTATATATATATATAAATATATATATATATTATATAATATATATTATAAATATTATATAATATATATATATATATATATAATATATATATATATAATATATATATATATAATATATAATACTATATACTATATATATATTATTAGTATATATATAATATATATATAATATATATATATATAATGACCCTCATGTAAATCCGAGCGTCTCACTGCCTATCTTCAAAAAATTGTTAAAAAGCTCGCCATACTTTCAAGAATATTGTTTTAGCCAGAAATGTTTTTAATTAAAAAAAAAAGTTAACAAAATCCATCGGAACCCACCATAGAAATGCATGGCACACGAAACACGAGTGGTGGTAAAATAATTAATTACTGCTTCTACACCATGATAAGACTATAAAAATTTTGATTATAAAAGCATGCATCAGCTAGAGTAGTTTTACATGCCGTAAATATGAAATATGAAGACTTTCCAACTTTTTTCACGCTGATTTTCTGAGTGTCATTTTATAACGTTTTTCTTTCCTATTCAGAGCGATTTTAAATTTTCAATTTTCAAGTATCATGAAAATCGAAAATATTTATATATATATATATATTAATATGATTTTTTTTATTTTTATTATAATATATATGATATACTATAATATTATATATATAATACTTATATAGATACATATATATATATATATATATATATATATATAAATAATATATATGACGTATATATATAAATCAGCCTGAATCACTTTAAGGATTATTATAGGCCTATATTATTATAATTATCAGACTATATATATTATATACTATTATATATATATATATATATATTATTATAATAGTATAGATATATACTATATATAGCTATATATTGATATATAATATATAATATATAAATTATATATATATTATATATCACCATTTCCCTGCATCATCTGCGAACGCGTGGTGTTGATGGTTAGAACTAGGTATTTTAAAAATATCATCATCATTCATGAAAAAATCAAAATGGTAGAAGGGGATTTTCAGTTTTACGGGCCCCTCTTGCCTATACCAAACAGAAGAAAATTGCATATTTTTCATATGTATTCTCGAAAGAACTTCCCTCTGAGGAACCGTACAACTTGATTGTTATGCAGTTCTCAAAAAGATACTTCATATGTTTTTTTAAAAATTTTGTGTTTAACTTTTAACAAGAAACAAATAATAATTGAAAAAAATCTCTCCATGTCGAAGCAATAACAGTATGTGATGAGACTAGCGTCATCCATATAATTATTATAGAATGTACATTAAGTATTTACAAATATTCACCCAACATCACATGGTTCACTAGATAGAAATCAGAGATGCTTCTTTTGTCGAATTGTATAACTTCATATATATTTGTATAATATATATTATATTATAAAAATTATTATAATAATACTTGATTATCGTTCATAATTTTAAATATAACAGTTATATGTAAGTTTTATGTTCGTTTAGATACAAGTAAAGCACCAGTTTCATAGTGAATTATATCGTCAGTATTACTCAAAAGTGTACTCACTCATGCTCTCGTTGAATATAGACTATAAATGTGCGATTCTATTTTATTATGTTTTAAAATGTGTCAAATTTTCTTTCTTTTATATTTCTATTATTATAAATAAGATACTTACTTAATTATTAATTATTATTATATTATTTTAATTATTATATTTATAGTAATTATTAGTGTTCTTATTATCAATATTATTATTATTGTAGTTAATTATTATTATATTGATTAATAAATGATATTTCAATAATTTTAATAATATATTATTATTAAATTAATGTAGATATATATATTTATTATATATGTAAAATTTTTTTTTTCAATTTAGGAAATGTTAGCAACATAGGCCTAGCTCATGTAAACCTATTATAATAAAAGTTCCATATATAGTGGATTTTTTGTTAAATAAGAACGGTATGGAATATATATGTAATTATTTATAATTCTACTTTAAATAATATATTATATAGTGTCATAACTTATTTCGAAATTGTTTATAAATATATTATTTTATCATAAAACAAATTGAAAATTAATAAAATTTATACATCCACATGTTTATATTTGAGGTAATAAATAATATTCAACATCTGCACAGATGCTATAACTTTTGACAAATATTTTAGACTGGTAAAAGCGAATACGACCTTTAAATCTCTATATTATCTATAATTTTTGAGACATACTGCATTATAAATATTTATTAAGTAGACTTCTTAAATATAAACTTTAACTAATCTATCTACGTATATTTAAATATGTAGAAAGTATAATATTTTTCAAAAAATATAATAAATGTTTTAAAATACAAAGGATTTTTAAAACTACAATTAATGGAAGTTATAGCGAATTACTCAGTTGTTTGGTCACCTTTTTTTTCGCTTGTCGCGTATCCGTCTCTCCTGGAATGCTCCTTTTAAGGCCCAACAGTTGTTTGCAAACATAAATATATTCCATTTACTCCTGCATCCTCATTTTAAGCCTGAAATATCCTGGTGGAATCAATCTCTGTGCTTTTTACTTACTGTATCATAGTTGTCCAGGGTAAAATCCTGATGTGAATTGAGAAAAGTTTTCATGTTTCAGAAGGTCTCGAAGGTCGTGGACAACGAAGAAATTTATAACAACTGCCGTCACTTAGTTGTGGAAATTTCCCACACAGGTACTTGAATCCCTCTTCATCTTTATATATACCTTTAGCAAAATTCTTCGTTAGTCCCAGTTTGATGGAAAAAGGAGGCAGAAAAAATATTCCGATCAACTAGATGGCTACGTTGTACATTTTTAACATCATGGCACCGACTCCTCGCTGGCCAGGTTTTCTTATTGTAGTGAAAGACTTTGTTTGACTGTCCCATTCGCAAAGGAAACAACAGTACTTGGTGTATCCTGATTGCATGTCTAGTAGTATCCCTATGATTTTTAAGGTTCCACTGATATGCCATTAGTGTTCTTCATGCATGATTGATTCTAGAATTATATTCATGTTTCCATATGTTTCCTTTTTATGAACAGCATGGCCTATAAGAATTGAAGGAAGTGAATTACTATTGTGCAGCAAAATAGCTTTTAAGCTGAATTTTGAGGAGCCTGCAAAGAGTCTCCAGTCTGGTGGGTTGTACATTTAGTTTGAGGAGGTCATCAAGCAGTTCGCATCACACCAAAATACGAAGTTATTTATTTTCTTAAAGTAAGATATCAAATTACTTTCCATTATTCTATATACAGTCGCTTTCACATCAGGTTGGAGAAGATTCTGCTGTTGAAGCTTTGATCCCAGAAGTTCTATTTTGTCTTTTGGGAGGTCCAGATCTCAAATTAGGTCACTTAATTCATCCTGAGTAAGTTTATGTGGCTCACTTAGGTCAGCATGTGAAAAATTAGTATCTCACAATGTTGAAGTTTCAGGTGTTTCCTCCCTTATACTTCCTCATAATAATCAACCTGCAGTTGGTACTCTTCTAGAGGGCGGGGGGGTACAAGTAGAACATCTCCATATGGAGCTGGCCGTTGGATAGCAAATGAAATGTTTAGATATTTCACCATCCACTTCTTTTTATTTACATACCATAACGCAGCTGTGGAATCAAATAAAAATAGCAGTAATTTGTATAATATTTAGGCTACCGCCAGATCATTGGGACGGAAAAACACATTGAACGCCTATTTTTATTTAGCCAACCACGAAGAGTCACTGAACAGGTATTGCAGTAAATAAGAGGAGGCCAAGACTTGTTCTTCCCATAAACCTTGAAGTCGAAATAATGGAAGTAAGCTGTTTTTACACAGGGACGGTATGACTTTCGCAATGAGGCTTTCCAGATTTATCCACAAACTGGAAATGGTTATAATTTTCGGAATTTTCAGTCGATTTTAACAAAATAAAATGCAAGCTGCAGCTTTTTCTTACTCCCAAAACGTCGATTTCGGGTGTTTATCAGTGTCTCTATTGATTTCTTTGTATTTTCATTTTTTGAAAACCTGTGATTTTGGCATTTTCCTAATCTCATCCTACATTTCTTTAAAATGACTCGAAACTTGAACCATACAGAGATGAGTCTATTACCTAAAGGCTGAAACAGATAGGTTTTGGAAATTTTATCCCAGATCCCATCAATAGGTGAATTCCATACCCGACATTTTTTGAGTTTGAAAATAAAAAATTGCGATAATATACTTTTGCTCATCAGGTCAGTATGAAATTTTCAGGATATTTTTCAGTTCAGAGAGATACACAGTTTTTATATAGGTAATATTTTTGCATATGCAACAGCTTTGCCTCTGGCCATTAAATAAATTTTCAACAAAAGAATTTTTGGAAATTTAAAAGAATTTTTTTTTTGAGTATACAAAGAATAATTATCTTAATTAAAAAGGTGTACCTTGAAAAAGTGAAATATTGAGATAATATGAGACGTAATAAATATTTTTTATGATAACTGTACACATTAGCCTGAGATAAAAAAAAAATGTGCATTGGTGTTTGTTTATTTTGGTAAAACATTTGTACTGCATACGGCCGTAAAGCTAATATATATATATATATATATATATATATATATATATATATAATACATATATATATATATCATATATATATATATCATATATATATATATATATATATATATATATATATATATATATATATATATATATATATATAATATATATATAATATATATTATATATTATTATATATATAATATATTATATATATATATATATATTAGTTAATAAAATTAGAAATTTAGCCATATTTAGACTTCTGTATATATATATATATATATATATATATATATATAAGGATATATATATATTATATATTGATATATATATATATATATATATATATATATTGAGAGCTTTCTGCAAAGAAGCAAAGAAGAAAAGGTGCCCCACCACCAATAAAAAAAATCGAAGGTTGAGTCTTAATTAAGATAGTTGTGCAGGTTAGGGGAAAAGTCTAACTTATTTTAGCAAAGATATTTCTTTTAAAAATTGAGACAATATTACTTTTTGAGATAAATAATTCATAAATAACTTCCTTCAAGTAATTATTTCTCTACCATGGATTTTATCTATCCCTTTCTGAAATTTGTCTTTCTCTGATTTTAAATACACATTTTATAATTTCACATAAGTTGCTTATATCACTGTTTATAAAAAAAACTATATAATTTTTTATTTTCTCTATGAAACTAGGTTAGCTTATTTGGACGCAACAATAAACGAGGTCCAGAGGCACGCCTCACTGATTCCCCTTGGCTTATTTAGATCCACAAAAAATGACGTCAAAGTTGGAGGTTACGACATTCCTAAGGTGAGACAGAGAATTATCTCTGTTCTCTCTCTCTCTCTCTCTCTCTCTCTCTCTCTCTCTCTCTCTCTCTCTCCCTCTCTCTCTCTCTCTCTCTCTCTCTCTCTCTCTCTCTCTCTCTCTCTCTCTCTCTCTCTCTCTCTCTCTCTCTCTCTCAACACACACGCACACACACCTACCCCTAAACCTACACACACAGAGAAAATCAAGAGATACAACTGTTCAGTTGTAATTTCGTTCATTTTTAGAATCTCTTGATTACCAATTCTCTTTTCGTAGGCGTTGAAATATATCATCAGCTGCAGTATGTTACTGTAGTTAAATGATTAATCCTTTGATTTAAAAAAAAATAAAACAAATTAATATTATGTATCAAATAAGTATGTTCGAAAATTGGCATGTAGAAATTAGGAATGAAAATTACTTGTAAGAAGTTATGTGAAAAATAAAAATATACGCAGCCAATCAAACAACTCAATGCTATTAGTATATATATACAGGGTGACCCATAAAAAACGAATCCCACGGGCATTTTTTGTGATATCTTCTACAATCACCTTCAATCATTCATTAATCACCCGTATTTTGTGGGACATGACAAAAGCAATGCCTGTGAAAAATAGACCTCAGTGGAAGCTCGAGTAAAGAATATACAATACTACAAGGCAAACTCGTTTAAGAAAATCCAGGAGAATTTCATGAATCAGTTCGAATGTAAGAACACCCCTTCCAAAAGCAGAATTCAAACCAGAGTGGGCTACTTTCAGAAGTACTGGACCGTGGATAACCTCAATGCAGCAAGTGAAAACCGCCCAAGCTACTCAGAATGCTCAAGCGAAGTTAGTTCCTCGGTATATCCTATGAGACTTGCAGGAAGGTAGTAGTAAATGATCTAAGGGATACCCATACCGAATACTTTCGAAGCAGACTCTTACAGCCTTAGACAAGCAACAGAGAAAGGCTTGAAGGAATGGTGTACTCAAAGATAAATGTCTTCTGGGGCATCCCCAAACCCAATGAAGTAGCCACCAAGCCCTTTTACTCCCCTAAATGCACAGTATGGGCTTCAATCTCTTCTAGAGGCATCATCGGAACATTCTTCTTCTAGGAATCTGGCGGGACAGTGTCAGTCACCAAAGAAAAGTATGTTGAGGTCCTCAAAACTTTCTAGAGTGAGCTAAAGACCGAGTGGGCACCTCATAGCCCAGACCTTAGCCCCCAGATTTCTTCCTTTGGGGGTATTTGAAGGACCGAGTGTACGCAGGGAGACACATAGGAAACTATCAGTGAGGAGATAACAGTCATTCTTGGGTCTGTTTGTAAGGACGTCTTGGATAATTTTGTGCTGCGCCTCAAGAAATGGACGGAGCTAAATGGAGGTCATCTCGAACACATGCTCTAGAATGAAGAAGAAAAGGTCAAAGACTATCATGTTTTAATTTGATGTTCTAAACACAATAAACTAGTTATAACTGAAGTTTAATTTAATTCCGCAAAAATAAATAATAAAATGAATAAAAAATTTGTGGCGCGCTTTTTTTATTATATATATATATATATATATATATATATATATATATATAGTTAGCAGCATATATATATATATATATATATATATATATATATATATATATATATACATATGAGCATAGTAGAGAATGTATATATAGATGTATATATGTATATATATATATATACATATTATATATTATTATTATTATTATTATTATTATTATTATTATTATTATTATTATTATTATTATTATTATTATTATTATTATTATTATTATTATTATTATTGTATACTTATATATATATTATATATATATATATATATATTACATATATTATTATTATATATATAATATATATATATATTATATATAGGTATATATATATATATATATATATATATTAGCATATATATATATATATATATATATATATATATATATATATATATATATAAGGGAACCGTAGTGATGTCAGTGGCAGCTATGAGTCACAGAGAGGCAACTTATTTTAAGAACCCAGACAAACTTGATCCTTCAAGATTTTTGGATGAAAACGGAAAATTTATTACAACTTGTGATGGATTCCAGGCTTTTGGAATTGGTAAGGTTCCCGGATTATATATATATATATATATATATATATATATATATATATATATATATATTTATATATGTATATTTTTTTATATTTTTTTTTATATATATATATATATATATATATATATATATATATATATATATATATAATTCAGTTTTGACATATGCTTTTCATATTTTTTAATTAGATCGTTGAAAAATAATGTTTATTTTATTTTTTAGTGGTAATTGAATGCTTGGCACACGAACACTTGCCTACTTCCCACCATACCCCTGACTCATGAGTGATTGAAAAAAATTGCTCCAACCTCATGAACCCATATAAGCCTATTAATATTTAAAAAAAAAGGTATAACTTAGAGACCTCATTTATTATTCAGACTCATTTTTTTTTTCCAACTTTTTTACGTTTCCATTCTTTACAGATC
>JABUQX010017586.1:0-12500 GCA_015478945.1 Trachelipus rathkii | reverse complement strand
GGCCATGTAGGTCAACACCCATCGAGTCATGTTAGATGTTGTGTCACTACCAGCAATGAAAAGGTCAAGGATAGTCCTCATCAAATCTTCAATATAATTTAATACACATTATTAATAAATGAGAATATATCTATTCAATTAAAATATTTTTCAAATCTACGCTTTGATATATTTAAAAGAAAATTAATTGCTGAAAACTTTGATATTTTTTTTTATCTCCATGCAATAATATTTAATACAAGCAAAACTACATATTCCCCATAATTTTTAGCCTTACCAGAAATATTAAAATGAGAATAATCTTCCAATTTTCCATTTTTCATTTCAATGAGATAATCGTCTATGAGGTCACGTGGGTTGTTAAGATCTAGCGATTTCAAGTGCTCATCAATGAAAGGCTGTCATATATATATATATATATATATATATATATATTATATATATATATAATGAAATATATAGATTTATATTATGTGGATATATATATATATATATATATATATATAATTGAATTACATAACTTGATGAGTAAATATATATATTATAGTATATATATATATATATATATATATATATATATATATATATATATATATATATATATATATATATATATATATATATATATATATATAGTAGTAGGGGGGCCATTCCGTTAAAAAATGACCTTGACCAACGGGATTTTTACCTGCTCCTGACCTTTTTGACCTTGACCTTTTTGAGCCCAAATTTTTACCTGGCCTTGACCTTTTTCCTGGACCTTTTTGGGCCTTGACCTTTTCTGGCAACCCCATGAATTTTTTAGCAACCCCACTTTGGCAATCCCAATTTTCAAGCACACCCCTAAGTGAGCTGTGACGGAGGCGTAGCCTCCGTCGTGTACGTATTGCTCCCTATGCTTACTTTCCTCCTCTAATTTTCTTTATATGATGGGTCAATTTTGACCCACTGTAATTTTTGATGTGTCTTTTAGGGGCTTAGCCCTCTTTTGATGTCTTTAACCTTGTGCCAGCTGAATTCAGCACCCGGTGGTGAATCGTAAAAGCCCGGCCCGCCCGCCCGCCGCCGTTCTTTCCCGCCCGTCGCGTGCGCCCGCAGGCGCATTTTCCGCGTTCCCGCCCGACTGAACCGTTGGCTCGAATCCGCATGCCTTGTGTCCCATCCCTCCTGAACCGTTGGTTCCAATCCGCAAGCCTTGTGACCCATCCTCCCGGAAATAATGTTAAGGTATCTTCAGGCCCGAACGTGGATGAGGCTGGCATCAACCTAGGGAGTATCCTGGCTCTGGTCCTTCAAGTACTATCATCAGAGAACTCCCCATCCCTAATGGTGACGTGAACCTCTGTATGTTAAGGTTTCATACCTTCATCATACAATAACACCTGAAGTACATGCGCTTAATACACTGTGCTATGAGGACACCTACAGTTTTTTATCTTTATTACCGTTATACATTACACATTCTATGACTTTACACAAATAAAAAATAAAATCAATAATTGTCAACCCAAATAAATAAAAATCAATAATTGGCAATACAGATAAATAAAATAGAAATAAATGGGAACCCAGAAAAAAAAAAGGTAAGGAAAGAGTAATACAAATAAATATTTTATTTAGCAGAATAATGTATATTATTAAGGTTAAAAATTATACATTGAAATTGAGTATTTTATTTAGCAACACATACACATATATTATATTTGTGTTATCATAATGAAATTATATTTTTTATTTTAGCAATGAAAGTAAATTACTAACGTTCCATCAACCTGTGCTACAGTGCGGGCACTACCTAGAACAAGATTCCGCTTATTTGAAGTGTGGCGAAACCTTTTTATGCCATTTATTAAAGTGACATTTCCTAGTTTATTAGCACGCATTTTCATATCAGGAACCCTCACTTCACGGTAATGGTTATCATTATTTACATGCGGCTGATCGGTGTCATCTAGATTATGGATATCTGTGTGAAGTGAAGATTCACCATCTTCACTCATCATTTGCGTAACAGCTAATGCTGTTACGTCTGTATCCTTAATCATGTTGTAGAAGAAGTGATTATCGTCGTTTAAGACCATCCAATCACGATTCTTGGTCTTCTCAACATCCTTAACCATCTTATCAAAATTAATCTTCGCCATGCCTTGGAAATTAATTATGTGTTCGGTGTCCTTATTCAACGTTAAGCCCTTTGCTTTCAAGATATACGCAAAACTCGAATCATTCTTCTTTATTCGAATGGCATAGGATTTAGGCCCAGTGCACACGAAACTATCAGCTATATCCCCAGGTCCTAACTCGTCCGTCAGGTTTCCTAAGAATTTTCCCGTATCAGGAATATATTGACCTTCACGGGCTGTGAAAACACAGCTGTCGGTATCACAGTAAAGTACACGTTGCCCTAGAGAATCGAGGAGATTATATAGTTCTACCCTAGCATAAGCTGTGGTAAAGGATGCAACAGCTACATTTGTAGCCTTTGCTGTTTTATTAGTGAAGCCAGTATGTGTGACTTCGACTATATGTTTATCATCCGCTACAATGATATTTCTAACCTTAAGATCAGCTCTCTTCATTAATTCCCAGACCTGGGCGTAACTCGTGCAGACGATGTCTTCATTCTTGGGAATACGTTGAGCTAGTTTTCCCCATAATGAATTGAGAAGTAATTTAGCTATATAACGCATTCCAGGATTACTTTTAATATTGTCTGGATCAAGTGTTACGCCCTCGATATCCTTGAAATCTTGCAGGTATTGAAAGAATTCTTCACAGTCTTTATCGGTTATTCCATCCGGCAACCCTGAAGCCTCAGTTTTCCATTTCAAGAATGTTTCAACGTATTTGCCGAATATGTCATTTGAAGGTGTAAATTTCCATATTTCATGGATCTTTTTGATCTCATAGCCTTTCTTTACAGCTAATTCCAACTCTGGACTGCAGTATACTACATACGTTGATTGTCCGTATGCCTGCATTTGCCTTCATAACCACATGCGCTGCATGTTCTACAAAGTGAAAATATTAACCGATTGTCATATCGGGCTGGAAGAACAGGAGTGTACAGTTCCTTAGGAGGTAATACCGAAACATACGAGAGGCCGAAATAAGTGGTATTCATTTCTTGGACGAACTTTTCTATGGAAGGAAGATCCTTACCTACGAGTTTCGTAGGCGTACCGGAAAGGGTTTTGTTTTCTGGACAAAAGGATACAATGATGTGAAGTCTAGGTACTTCAATTGAATCTTCTGTCGGTGGAAAGTAATAGACGAAGGGCTCTGTACGGCCACCGTACAAGGCTTCCCCCACCTCTAGTTTCGCATTTGCAAGTTCATTTCCAATTGATTGGACATATCTACCTAACTTCTCAGTTCGTGTTTCGTCGTTGGTGTTTACAATAGACCTCACACTCTTTTTTCATTTTCGTCCATTCGCATCCCCATATTCTAATTACTTCATACCCTTGTGCCTTGTAATCCGCTTCCTGCCTCATGGTCTTACTGTACCTATCAAGACTTGACACGCCATGGAGACTTTCTAAGCCTTCCTTGCATGCTTGATGACCATGCCATACACAGCCGTGGAAGAGCAAGACAATCTTCTTCATGGCCGTACCAGTTGGAGGAAGTGGTCGTCTGTTATTCAGTTCTATCGTTTGTTCATTAACGTTGAGTTGACGTGAAGCTAAGAACTCATTAATGTCAAAGGGCACGTAATCTTCAGCTGGAATTTCAACGTAGCCGTCGGCCTTTAGATACCTGTTTTTGATTTTAAACTTGCGTTCGCCACCATTCCTTGCATGTTCGATTCGCTGACCCCTATACATTTCCATGAACGTAAGCCATTTCACACCATCATACGAGTAGTTTGAGTCATCAGTACGTCCTATATGGGCCAGAGTATTTTCAGGCATGAAATGCATTTTATATATCATGAACGATAATGCGGCAATGGTAGAACAATCAAGTAGGCAGTCAACTTTATGATCCCTGAGGAAGATTCCCCTGAATTTCTCGAAGGATTGACGAAGAATATTAACGTCTTGAACGCAGTACGTTGTACACTCCTTCATGATATCGTAGTCCTTATTGTTAAATGTTTGATACCAACGTTCAAAATCAGCCTTTTCACTGTCGGACATGCGATGCTCAAAGGTTTCCTTAGCCGGAATTTTACCCTTGTAATTTATATTCTCGAGGGTAAGAAACCGATAAGGAAAGAATCCTTTAGAAAGCTCACCTGTAATGCCCATGCACTTAGGGAGTTTTTTCAGTGCACAGGGCATAAACATTAACGTGTCCTTAAACTGGATATTGTGGTTAGCTGTCATAGTTATTATTTTGGTTCCACGTTTCACAGGGTTGGAGGATATGGAATGGACGGTAGGTCTGGCAAGCAGTTTGCTGTAAACAAACTGATTATCGAATTTTCCATTATGAGCTGCAACTAGTATATTAGATTTCTTGTGTTTTTCAGCAAATCTGAATATATAGTTGAGAAATAGATCGACAGGACACTTCTCATACTCTTCTGTTGCTTCCAGATTCAACTTGAATATTTCAGTTCGAGCCGTACCGCAAGTCTCACACGGAGATGAATTGTCTAGTTCTTTCTCCCCACAGACACTGCATACTAGCATACTCACTAGAATATAGGGAAGCATATCTATTTTATACGTCCCCCATGATACGTTGAAGTTTGCGACGTTCAAATATATATATATATATATATATATATATATATATATATATATATATATATATATATATATATATATATATATATATATATAGTATATATATATATATATATATACAGTAGATATATATATATTTGAACGTCGCAAGCTGGAGCATATCGTAGTAGTTTCCGAAACCATACCCGCGTCAAACAAGCTGTAGATGCCGTAGATGGTAAATCCAATCCAGATCGTGCAGTCCGTGGTTCCTCAGATGCTTCTACGCCTCTCAACGCTGAGACGGAAAAACAAGGAAAGGTAGGCATATTTCAAATTCTGGAATACGTATATATTACACCTATAACAATCTACATTTGCTTATACACGTTCCTTTTTCACCTTCAACAGAAATCATCTGACCGCCTCAACGCAAACAATCAGTCTTAAATACTGGGTGTGGTCTGATGAATCTCCAAATACCTGTGCAGCTACCCCTGTTCCCTTATCTGAAGCGAATCCCCACTTCGGAATCGTCGGTAAGTTACAATCTAATTATATATATTACCGGGAAAATATTATTGAAAAAAATATTGTTATTAATAGTATGTACACGATTGGTTACACTTTCTTTTATTTCTTTTTTTTTCCAGGGAAAAAGCAGAACAGAAAGGGAATCCAGGACGGATCGCTGATGACGGGGCTGCTGCGGGTCCTTCACGCGTAGAGGTGTTTCCAAGTGACGTATGAGTGAGGAGGTTATTGAACCACCCGCTCCCTTTCTCTCGAGTTGGGAATTATTGAAAGCAACACGTGAAGGATCTGGCGTGAATTCTGAAATTATCGACAACCACCGCTTCAGAGTACGTATCGATACCAGACGTATCTTTAATGGAAATCGAGACATTAATGACGTACTAGTAGCTGTCATACACAACGTGATAGAACAGGTACGAGAAGTAGTGACATATCGGGAATATACCCTCCGTGCAGGTTTCCTTTTTACGGATAGGAAATGGTATAAATTCCATATACGTATACCTCATGAGAATGATTTCTCCCGACCAAACCTGGCGGCCATTTACTGACTGTTTCTGTGAACTCTTTTCAGTCAGGAGACCAAGCCATGCTGGATGATTTCATTGTAGATGTTCAGATATGTCATAACCCAGAGGGCAATGGTCCAATTGACCCTTCGTCTGTGAACTTTATACACCCTCACGTCAATAAAGTACACTTAGGCATAAATATAGGGAAGTAAGAACAAGTGTAGGATGTGGGTTCAGGGCTATAGCTGCATGCTATAAGCTCCACACTCATGTACCTAAAAAGCCAGACGAAGATGCACCTAAAATGCATACATTTACACCTCAGAATCTACATAAAATAGGTGGACAGATCGCAATTCGCTGCGGACTGACTTATGAAGTACCCCTAAAGGCAGATGATTTTGCCGTAATAGAGGAAACACTTAAATGTAGGATATTTGTTTTTGCTAAAGATAAGCATGACAAACTCAAGATAGTGTTTAAACCGCACGAACAGAATAGGGACCTACCTCTCTTTGTAATAGGATATGATCCCGAAGAAACCCATTATTATCCTTTTCCAGGAGATTCCATCAAGATAGCTTTAGGTAGTGTAGTTCCTAAGAATATCCACGGTCCTGTTTTTTGTCATCAGTGTTATAGTTTCACCGACCATTTAATTAATCATTTACAAAATGAATGCACTGAATACAGATGCGGACAATGCTTAACTTATAAATGTAAAGCTTTGCCAGGCGATACATCTACACTTTTACACTGTGATGATTGCAATCGGGATTTCTATAATGAGGCTTGTCTTAAATTACATGAAGACCTCACATGTAAATACCTTAACGTGTGTACATTATGTGACAATGAGATAGTAGCAGATAAACAGGGCTGTCACCAACATGACTGCATGCATATTAAATGTGGAATGTGCGACGAGAAGTATGGAATAGAAGGTGATAACCATCAATGTTTCATGAAGAAAATCAAGGTTCCAACAGATGATGCTTTCGCCAAGCGTAAGCCCACCTTTACGTTTTATTATGACATCGAAACCTATAATCATAATAGTCGTGAAGAGGAAGGAGGACGTATAAAAACAGATATGCTTCCGTATATTCTAGTGAGCATGCTAGTATGCAGTGTCTGTGGGGAGAAAGAACTAGACAATTCATCTCCGTGTGAGACTTGCGGTACGGCTCGAACTGAAATATTCAAGTTGAATCTGGAAGCAACAGAAGAGTATGAGAAGTGTCCTGTCGATCTATTTCTCAACTATATATTCAGATTTGCTGAAAAACACAAGAAATCTAATATACTAGTTGCAGCTCATAATGGGGGAAAATTCGATAATCAGTTTGTTTACAGCAAACTGCTTGCCAGACCTACCGTCCATTCCATATCCTCCAACCCTGTGAAACGTGGAACCAAAATAATAACTATGACAGCTAACCACAATATCCAGTTTAAGGACACGTTAATGTTTATGCCCTGTGCACTCCCTAAGTGCATGGGCATTACAGGTGAGCTTTCTAAAGGATTCTTTCCTTATCGGTTTCTTACCCTCGAGAATATAAATTACAAGGGTAAAATTCCGGCTAAGGAAACCTTTGAGACACATCGCATGTCCGACAGTGAAAAGGCTGATTTTGAACGTTGGTATCAAACATTTAACAATAAGGACTACGATATCATGAAGGAGTGTATTTCTTATTGTGTACAAGACGTTAATATTCTTCGTCAATCCTTCGAGAAATTCAGGGGAATCTTCCTCAGGGATCATAAAGTTGATTGCTTACTTGATTGTTCTACCATTGCCGCATTATCGTTCATGATATATAAAATGCATTTCATGCCTGAAAATACACTGGCTCATATAGGACGTACTGATGATTCAAACTACTCGTATGATGGTGTGAAGTGGCTTACATTCATGGAAATGTATAGGGGTCAGCGAATCGAACATGCAAGGAATGGTGGCGAACGCAAGTTTAAAATCAAAAACAGGTATCTAAAGGCCGACGGCTACGTTGAAATTCCAGCTGAAGATTACGTGCCCTTTGACATTAATGAGTTCTTAGCTTCACGTCAACTCAACGTTAATGAACAAACGATAGAACTGAATAACAGACGACCACTTCCTCCAACTGGTACGGCCATGAAGAAGATTGTCTTGCTCTTCCACGGCTGTGTATGGCATGGTCATCAAGCATGCAAGGAAGGCTTAGAAAGTCTCCATGGCGTGTCAAGTCTTGATAGGTACAGTAAGACCATGAGGCAGGAAGCGGATTACAAGGCACAAGGGTATGAAGTAATTAGAATATGGGGATGCGAATGGACGAAAATGAAAAAAGAGTGTGAGGTCACTATTGTAAACACCAACGACGAAACACGAACTGAGAAGTTAGGTAGATATGTCCAATCAATTGGAAATGAACTTGCAAATGCGAAACTAGAGGTGGGGGAAGCCTTGTACGGTGGCCGTACAGAGCCCTTCGTCTATTACTTTCCACCGACAGAAGGCATTCAATTGAAGTACCTAGACTTCACATCATTGTATCCTTTTGTCCAGAAAACAAAACCCTTTCCAGCCGGTACACCCACGAAACTCGTAGGTAGGGATCTTCCTTCCATAGAAAAGTTCGTCCAAGAAATGAATACCACTTATTTCGGCCTCTCGTATGTTTCGGTATTACCTCCTAAGGAACTGTACACTCCTGTTCTTCCAGCCCGATATGACAATCGGTTAATATTTTCACTTTGTAGAACATGCAGCGCATGTGGTTATGAAGGCAAATGCAGGCACAACGATAACCAGCGTATGTTAAAAGGCGTATACTGTAGTCCAGAGTTGGAATTAGCTGTAAAGAAAGGCTATGAGATCAAAAAGATCCATGAAATATGGAAATTTACACCTTCAAATGACATATTCGGCAAATACATTGAAACATTCTTGAAATGGAAAACTGAGGCTTCGGGGTTGCCGGATGGAATAACCGATAAAGACTGTGAAGAATTCTTTCAATACCTGCAAGATTTCAAGGATATCGAGGGCGTAACACTTGATCCAGCCAATATTAAAAGTAATCCTGGAATGCGTTATATAGCTAAATTACTTCTCAATTCATTATGGGGAAAACTAGCTCAACGTATACCCAAGAATGAAGACATCGTCTGCACGAGTTACGCCCAGGTCTGGGAATTAATGAAGAGAGCTGATCTTAAGGTTAGAAATATCATTGTAGCGGATGATAAACATATAGTCGAAGTCACACATACTGGCTTCACTAATAAAACAGCAAAGGCTACAAATGTAGCTGTTGCATCCTTTACCACAGCTTATGCTAGGGTAGAACTATATAAACTCCTCGATTCTCTAGGGCAACGTGTACTTTACTGTGATACCGACAGCTGTGTTTTCACAGCCCGTGAAGGTCAATATATTCCTGATACGGGAAAATTCTTAGGAAACCTGACGGACGAGTTAGGACCGGGGGATATAGCTGATAGTTTTGTGTGCACTGGGCCCAAATCCTATGCCATTCGAATAAAGAAGAATGATTCGAGTTTTGCGTATATCTTGAAAGCAAAAGGCTTAACGTTGAACAAGGACACCGAACACATAATTAATTTCCAAGGCATGGCGAAGATTAATTTTGATAAGATGGTTAAGGATGTTGAGAAGACCAAGAATCGTGATTGGATGGTCTTAAACGACGATAATCACTTCTATAACATGATTAAGGATACAGACGTAACAGCATTAGCTGTTACGCAAATGATGAGTGAAGATGGTGAATCTTCACTTCACAAAGATATCCATAATCTAGATGACACCGATCAACCGCATGTAAATAATGATAACCATTACCGTGAAGTGAGGGTTCCTGATATGAAAATGCGAGCCAATAAAATAGGTAATGTCACTTTAATAAATGGCATAAAAAGGTTTCGCCACACTTCAAATAAGCGGAATCTTGTTCTAGGTAGTGCTCGGACTGTAGCACAGGGATTTGATGGAACGTTAATTTCATTGCTAAAATAAAATATAATTTCATTGTAATGTACAAATATAATATATGTATATATTGCTAAATAAAATATAATTTCAATGTATAATATATGTATATATTGCTAAATAAAATATTTATTTGTATTACTCTTTCAATATCCTTTTTATTTATTATTATATTTATTTCTATTTTATTTATCTGGGTTGCCAATTATTATTTTTATTTATTTAAGTTGCCAATTATTAATTTAAAACGTAACATGACTGTAAAGTCATAGAATGTGTAATGCATAACAGTCATAAAGCTAAATAACTGTAGGTGTCCTCATAGCACAGTGTATTAAGCGCATGTACTTCAGGTGTTATTGTATGATGAAGGTATGAAACCTTAACATACAGAGGTTCACGTCACCATTAGGGATGGGGAGTTCTCTGATAATTAGTACTTGAAGGATGGAAACCCGGGATACTCCGGTTGACATACGCTCACATCCAATGTTCGGGCATGGAAGATACCTTTATTTCGGGAGGGATGGGTGGCGGGACGGGTATGGTGGGACGGGGTACAAGGAGGGATGGGACACAAGGCATGCGGATGTGAACCTACGGTTCAGGTGGGAAGGGAAAAAAATGCCCGCGGGCGCACGCGACTAAGGGAAACGCGGCGGGCGGGCGGGCGGGCTTGCGCTGCACCTGCGGGTGCTGCGGATTCGAAAACAACAAGGTTACAGACATCAAAGCGGGCCAAAGCCCCTAAAGACACATCGTAATTACCGTGGGTCAAAATTGACCCATCGCCGAAAAAATTAGGCAAATAGGGTTAATACTGACGGAGGTTACGCATGCCTCCGTTCGGCCTGCCCTTTCTTCGAAAGGGCCTAAAATTAGTGCCAGAAAAATTAGGGTTGCCAAAAATTCGGGTTGCCAAAAATTAGGGGAAGGCCAGAAAAGGTCAAGGGGCCCAAAAAGGCCAAGGCTAGGTAAAATTTGGGCCCAAAAAGGTCAAGGTCAAAAAATGGTCAAGGGCGGTCAAGGTCAGGTAGGTGGTCAAGGTCATTTTCGTGCAATATGACCCCCCTACTTATCTTATAAAGGTGCTATATATATATATATATATATATATATATATATATATATATATAAAAAAATATTAGTTATATATATATATATATATATATATATATATATATATATATATATATATATATATATATATATATATATATATATATATATTTATATATATATGAGTTCACGTTTGGCAAGTGTATTTATGGAGAGTGTTTTGGCTCTCTTTCAGAACGCGGATTCCCTCTCAGCTATGGGTTCGATCCCCTCGTTAGGCCATGAACGGCACAAAAAATTGCCGTCAGTAGGAGATTTTCTGCAATATTTACGTATTGCAGTTTACGGCATAGTGTATTACACTAATCTCAATATACACACCCTACAAACATAGCCAACATATACAACAGAACAATCTATTCATATACAAATCACTCTTCTCATGCTTCTCGCATTGGAAAGGACGAGTATTAGGATGAGAACCCATGCCCGCGGTGGCAGCGAATTATATAACAGTAGGGGAAAATGTGATACACCAGTGCATCAAATGTGATCAACTCCAATGGAATTACAGCAAAAAAATCTATTAATAAATTTAGTTAGCACGACCCCTTTTTTTAATGAACTATTTGGTAACTTGTTTTTCTTATGACAACAAAAATTTTTGGTAAATTACATAGTATACTATGTTAAATTACATAATATATCCTCTTCACTACTATTTTTATTGGAAACTAAAAAATATTTAGCCACGATTTGATTTATATTTGAGAGAAATAAACAAGAACATCCATGCATCCCACTAAAAGTAAGTTTATTTCTAAACTTATTAATTATAGTTTTAATTTATAATTTGTTTTCTCTTTTTTATTTCATTCTATGGTTATTATTGTTAGTTTGAGACTAAAGAATAATTATAAAAATAATATGTTCTAAGACAATGTATAATTATATATTTATCATTTATTTTTTAGCGATCAATACCATAAAACCATAAATGCTTTAATAAATAACATACTTATGGTGCTTATATTGTGAATCACTTTAAACACCACGTATTATTATTATTATTTTTATTATTATTATTAATATTATTATTATTATTATTATTATTATTATTATTATTATTATTATTATTATTATTATTATTATTATTATTATTATTATTATTATTATTATTATTATATTGTTATTTAATATTGTTTTCCTTTAATCCCTGGATATAATTCCAAGTATTATTATTATTATTATTATTATTATTATTATTATTATTATTATT
Source organism: Trachelipus rathkii (assembly GCA_015478945.1). Taxonomy (NCBI): domain Eukaryota; kingdom Metazoa; phylum Arthropoda; class Malacostraca; order Isopoda; family Trachelipodidae; genus Trachelipus; species Trachelipus rathkii. Next base: position 428 of record JABUQX010017586.1, on the reverse strand, counting down.
ATTATTATTATTATTATTATTATTATTTAATTGATCTTACTTTTAAGTGATCTTCAAATTCTTGGCAAGTACTGTAGAATCGCGCTTTCCCTGCAAGATTAAAATATAAATTTAATTTTTATGATTAAGTTAAAACTTCATTATACATTAAAGATGTGAACACATCAATATTTCATTCATTTGAAGATATAGAGAAATATGAAGCCAGTCAGAACAGATGGAGTTTGGAAAGTAAGTAGAATTACACGTAAAATTAACCTATAGATTCCTTAGCAGATATCAAATATTTTTAAGTAATTCTATCCCTTATCTGAAAGAATACATAAAGTATCAACTTTTGTTATATATATCATCAGTTCTTTCACCCAATCGCTTTCTTTTCCTCTTTCCTTGTTCGGTTAAACACCATCGATCCGAACGAAGTACCG
>JABUQX010017585.1:47500-99232 GCA_015478945.1 Trachelipus rathkii | reverse complement strand
ATACCTCCATAAATGCCTTTATACACAACTTCCCAAATCCATCATCCCATCTCGCCCTCCGCTTTTCAATACTCAAAAACCCAATTTTTTCATCTATACACTGCAGATTTACCATTCTTAACTTTTTATCACATATCTACTCACTAATTATATCACCACTCGCATCTATCACTTAACGACTATCTAACTACTAGCTATCCCTCAAATATACCTATTCTTCATTTAGCACCATATACAATATACCACTACACCCACAATTCACCATTCACCTCTTAATTTAATACTGTTAATAATCTGGGTTCGCAGACTTATTTTCGAAATGTGTTCTATTGTCCCAACCTCTCCCTCATACCATCCTAATTTCATTCAGGTATACTAAAAGTACACCCTAAGCCCTATTATTCATCATTTCATAAAGTAATAAGATTTCCCATTATTCTACACTCTCATTATAAATCACAATTTCGCGCTTCATTATCCTTCCATGAAAGAGAGCCTGTCCTCTCGTATTCCTTGCTTAGAGGCTGTCTCCCTACTTACCAGTCTTTCCTTCATCAGAGACCTGTATCGTTTACCGTGTTTTCCGCTTATCGTATGACCTATTTAGTATATCTTTTTTATTCTCACTCCTTATAATATATATATAATCTATCCGAAGATCTTTTTAGAAGCATCTCCATTACATGATTTTGACTTTTTACAATATGCACATTTCTCAACCATACGCACTTAATTCATTTTTTACTTTATCTAATACCTCGACTAATCTCATTCTAATACACCTCATCATATCATATTACTCTCCACCATTTCCTAAGTTAACATTTCTATACCTATCCTACTCATTTTTATATAGCACATAGTCCACATTACCTTCTCTTTAGCTCTATAACTAACTAAACATAATGGCTTCGTTCATATATCCCACATATTTATGTATCATCTCTATGTATCACAACTTGTTACATCAATAACACGTAACCTCAGCATATTTATAGCAGAGCTCATTCTTACTAATTAACTTATCGCTGAATTGTCTTATGTTTAATAGCTTGAATAACGCTATTAGTATTAAGTATATTAGTTGATTATAGGATTGAATTTGAATTCATAGATTATTAAGTATACGAGTCATGTTATATTAATTATATAAGTATATCATAATATGTATAATTAATACTATATCGATATCATACTATATATTTAATAGTAATGATTTAAGTTAATATTATTTGGAAGTAGTAGATTAATAATGAAGCTTTCCTTTATTGTTGCAAGGAGTCTTCAAGAGTATTAGGATATATATATATATATATTAATATATTATTAATGTATGATATGAAGTAGGTATATATTATATATATAGTATATATATATATAATATAGCGGTGTGATTTGGTGATGTGATTAGTAAGTTGATTTAATGATGTATTTCGTTACTTCGAGCGCTAGACTCAAGGTCCACTTGGATCTAACACTGACATCTCTGCTTACTGTCGTGTGCCCACATGTATGTAGTACATGAGGAGGTAAGTGAGTGAGTGGTGATTCTGAGGTCAATTAGCAACTAAGGAAGAGCATAACATTATAGTAGTAGAAGAATATCGCAAGTTGAAAAGATAAAGTCCACAGGCCTTACACAGCCTCCCCTTCTACCTAATTTTAGTAGAGATACCGCTCAGCATTAGAAAAAATTCCCACCCTATAGACTTCACTGGACCGCTGATGAAACTCACTATGGTGAATGCGTCTAAATGCAAGTTCACCGTATTTGCCCCAGTGGGCCAACAACTAGTACCCCTCACAAAAACCCTGCCATTCACTTCACTCCTATTAGCACTTTTCTTCTCGCCCCTGCCAAACTTAATATATCCTCTCCTCCAGGCAATTCCTTTTACATTAAATCTCATCGCACTTTTTCTTTACTCAGTCTCCAGCATGGTCATTCAGCATCCACTACACCACTAACTTATCCGATCTATTAGCTCACATGACCATAAATACCATCTTCACAATGTCTTTTTATTTATTCTCTTCATATTACTCCTTTCTTTCAAGATCACACACAACTTATCTGAATTACTATTTCATTCCTATTATATTATATCATAAAATTTATGGTGACACGATAACTACGACATATATGATTGTACCATCTAACACGATTGTACTCCTATCCGAGATCCTATACTCTCTTATTTCCAGGGCCTAGTTTCTACTAGCTAATTGCATAATCACACTGGGTAAGCGAAACATAACCCATCATGTGACCCATAGCGCAGTATTTACAATCCCAGCCCCAACACCCTGCACTCAACCCCCTAGACTTAATGATCCCATTTGTGACAATCCCATCCAGCATTTAAGAGTGTCAATCCAGCACATATACTTATCTCCAATTTACAACATTTCCTGCTTAAATTCTTGGATCATTATGTCGAACTGTTGACCTTTGTCATGCACAAACAAATAAATATACCTGAATGATTTTTGCAACCCTCTCGCCACTTGTTTCCTATTTTTCTCTTTCATCCATCCAATCATTATTACTATCTAACACTCGAAGCAGCGCTACAAACCTACTACATGTAATCAGTCTTAAGTTAACTGTCTCTTAAAACTCAATTTCGCCACCGTTCTCCTTTTAACACCCCTCCCCACAAAATCTAAAATCAACGTACTCCTAACTCACTATCACAGAACCAAATTTGCATACATACATCTATATAGTGGCGCCACACCTGTCACTCTACTTCCATTGCTCCCATTCTATTAATGCGTTGTACACTATAGACAAAAACCCCACCTTCTAATATTTTTCTTTATATTGTTATACTCTATCCATATACAAATTGAAATACCAAGGAGACATAAACCACACTAATTCTTTTAATAAAACCGCAAAAGAATTAACATCACTCGGCTATTAATATGTATTACCACATAACTTTCAACTCCATTCCTTTCACAGCGCTTCCAGCAATCGCTCATACAAATCACTTTTAAATTCCATCAGAGCCTACCACCATCAGTGATTAGTTACTTCATACATCCTTCATAGAGCTCTCCCTATTAAGTCCCTGATTACACTCATGCTCCGTGTGCAAATCATAAAACCAAAATACGAATTATTATTCTTCCTATGTTTCTCAATCAGTTTGTGGCATTACAATGTTAAAAAACTCGTGAGCCACATATCCTCTACCACTTCTTAAACGCACGCGTTTTTCTTCACCAATCTCCAGTCCACTCGAGTCTATATTGACATAACTCTTTTGACCAACCATACTCGCATAGGATCAGTCTTTACAAACACTGCAATAGAACTCAACTTTCTCTCTGATGAATTACCTCACAGTTACACCGTTAATTCCTCCCCCTACTCTGCTGTAATATAAGGGTACTTAGTGTGAGCGTCTCTCCTCCAATCCCTCGGAACAATAACGCTCGACATCATATTACTACGGGGTTTACCCTCGTACGCCCCCTATTATTATAGTATCCCCTTACTAGTAGTGTATTGATATATCTATAAACAAAACTGAGTCCCTACTATTACTTCATTATAGTATATAATATAACCTATCACTCACCGTACTACTATTTTATGATTAGGTCATATATTAGTGTAGGCTATTATAATTAGTGATCGCTACTTAATTATATATATTCGATAGTAAATAAATGAGAACTCTCACTCACTCCCTATATACTATAATACTATATATATATAACTATATAGAGTACTTATATATATATATAGGTAGTATAATATCTTATGAGAATAATAGTTACCCCTTACTCTACTGTTCCCACCGTATCCCTAAGTGTCATCTAGTATGATCTACTATCACTCAAATTAAAGATAATTAATATATTATATTGTCTGGAACACTGGCCAGGTAATTCTTTCTCTATCAAGTATTAAACTTAATAATTCCTCGTAACTATAACTTTTTCTCATAAGTTTCCGTCTAATTGTAATGGTGGTGTGTCTGTGTAGATTTATGCATTCACCTGTGTACGTAATTTTTAAAAGCGTAAATGATTCTTGTAATCTCCCCTAATTTCTGAATGTTTCTTTTGGGCTAAATGAAATACTTTTACTCACCATAAACAAACTATACTAATATATTATCCTAATGTAGTTTCATTGAATTAATGCATTTCCTCCTCTATATATGTGAACAGATGTTTCAATTTTTTTTGATACTATCTCCTACTAGTTCTCCATAGAGAACTAGTTTATTTCTATCAAATCTGAGATACTCTGATTTAAGGGGATTATACAATTCGTCAGCACCCACACTGATTGTGTTGGCTCCTCTCACACTGATGCTATCGAGGTGAGGAGTTCCAAAAATCACCAGATATGCTTCAACTATCTGTGGTATACAGCTTTTAATTTAAGGAACCTATCACAGTATATACCAGATCGTCCTAACCAATTCTTCTTATTGTTTCACCACTTTATAGTTTTTCTACCACGACTCCTTCTCGTTTTAAAGAACACAATTTCTCCTCCTATTGGTAACCCTTCTGACCACAAAATCTTGTAGCTCTAGATTTATAACACTTTCTCGTCCAGCAAAGCGTCCACCATGCCTAAACGTTAAATACTTCTTTGCTACTTAGTATATCGGCTACATTAGGGGTGAATGCGTTGTCTTTGCTAACTTACATCTTTGGTAATTGATATCCTTGCTTTGACTACCGGTAGGATGCCTTACGGTCAACCGCTGAAAAGTTGGGTGAGCCGTAAATTCAACCGTTAAGGGAATGAGCAGAGTTCATTCCATCTTTCAAACTAAAATCTTTTTACTCCCCAAAATTCCATGTTCATGAAGCTTGTTCTCGCGCCATATAAGGAGAGAGAGACATTGTGTTATCGGGCATGGAAAAACTCCTCAATTCTCCTATTTAACTCTAAAACTAATTTTCTTTCTGTCTACGGAATCATTTAGTAGGTCTACTTAAGTCGATCATGCTCTATCGCAACTTTCACTAAAATGAAGGTGCCGACAACTCGCTTGCAGTTAATCCCGTTTTTATGTTTTCCACTCTTAAAAAATCAGATATAAAATTTCTGTGACGCCACTTGCCAAAAAACATCCGATAACAACTTCTTGTAATATCTGCCTATTACTCTCCTCATTATTCTTCTCTGACGGTTCTGTTATGCTAAATACTCTCCTTCATGAAAGGCCAAACTCATCGGAGCCTCCTTTACTATTTTCATCTAAATTCTACCCTGATCCGATTCTGGCATCACCTCCTCTACTTCCCTTCCTCCTCTACATCAGGCTTTCCATGTTACTTTAGACCCTATATAGATTACACTATAGGTACGTGTTGCAGGAATCCTTAGACTCCTAATGAAATCAGATCAGTGAAATACTATTTGGCTGATAAGGATCATAATCCTCCCTCGGTTATCGATTGAGTGTGACGTATTCTGAAGCTGGCGCCTGTACTCTCTAATCAACTTACTACTTTTCTTCATGTCTTAAATACTAATTAACTTCCTCTAGATGCTGGAAGACGCGACATAGCTTCAACCAATCTCCGAAAAAAAATAGTTTATGTAAACCGCTCTGATCCTTCTATAACTACCCCTATAGCTCTCACTATCTAATTTAACTATCTATCTTTTTGAAAACTCTTCTTAACTCTCATTTCCTGGATCAGTTCTGGTAAGTATTCTTCATTCCCTTTACTTTCAGATCACAGTAATGGGCTTTCGTCAGTCGAAAGCGTCAACTGGTTAGACATTAACTTTTCCTATCTATACTGATGTCATGTCGCGTGAGCCATTTCCAATGGGGGGGGGGGGGGGGGGGTGAGGGCGGGTGTGTACTTTAGCGTGGTGGTCGCTTGATCCATATCCTAAAAGCTTTTGAACGGTTTGAGCACGTCTACACTTGTCTCTCTAAGCTTTCCCTTCCTTTGGGTTATCCCTCTAACCCTTCTCTTGCTTACTCTTGTCTAGTTTTTCTTCGATCGCTCTATATCATCACTACAGGTTAGTATGGAGCGTACCTAACTTCCTCCTTTATCACTGTTAATTGTTTGTAGTTCGCAAGAGGTCCGCTTCTATCTCCAAACTTTATTCACTACTTTTCATCATACATCTTACTCCTCAGCTAATATATACTTCAACTTTGATTCTACTAACTTTTATGCCGATGACTTCAACCTCCTCCTACTCTACCTACTTCATCTTTAAATCTGCTCCCTTCTATTGCTTAAATATAGATGTTTAGCCTCTTCGTCTTCAGAAATTCGATTCTTATCCTTGTCTCAGATCTGGATAGAGATTTCCCGGTTAGAAGAGGGTCCACCGCAAACTATTGTAAAATTCAAACTTCTTTAAAAAAAACTCAACTTCTCTACATCTCCCTCTCAAGACACCTCCAAACTTTCCTATTTACTAATCAGACGGCATCATACGTCTCTCCTGGAAATATAACATAAAACTACAATATTGTAGAGTCTATAGAAATATAAATTGAATCATTGGAAAACCTCAATATTTCATTGAGTGTGCTTCATAAGGTGCTCAAAAGGAAACTCGGATTCATGTTCAGGTTGCAGGGATAATATTAAATTCTCTCCTGTGCAACAGCTTGCCTCAGCTCAATATAAGGCACTTAATTCGCCCTTGTATGGAGTATTCGTCACACATCCTCGGTGGTCCACAACCTTACTATTGTGGATAGGGTATTAGTTTAATAAAAAAAAAGCTAAGAGACTAATAAACTGTCCCCTACTTTGTCAAACTCTCTTGGAACCCTCATATCTTGCCGAATGACGTTGGGGAAATAACGCACTATCTCTTTTCACTATGAGGTACTACAAGCGTAACTTCTTCAGCGGAGTTGGCCGCTCGTACTTCCACCTCCATTGCGTCGCCCTCGCAAATACAAGGGGGCCATGCTCTCTCATGATATATCGCGTGAGTATGACGAACAATCCCAAGACTTCTTTCGAGTTGTTGGTTCCTGTTTCTCTTCCAGACTACTCTGCTTATCATGTGGAAAGTCTTGCCTCTCTTCTGCTTTTTACCGCGTCCACCCTCTCCTCTCTTAAAGCCCCTACGTCTGCGCTCACCTGAGAGACTTTTGCCTAGGCTGGGTATTGGGAGGGAAACTCCTTGTTTCTTATTTGTCTGCCCCCTCCTTGCAAAAGGCTCGCGGGCCCGTGTGAATCGTGGCTGGATTAACTGTGATTAAAACAAAAAAATATAAAAAACAAAAAACAAATATCGAGTAGGAAAAGAAATTTATGGATACAATAATAAATGTTTGTATTAATATATATGTATTAATAGTATCTTATCACGCGTTATCAGTATATATAGTATAGTATAGTATAACGTTATAGTGCTCACAGTGGGATTAAGGCAGTAGCACATAGAGTCAAATTAATAATAAGTTATAACGATCATTTTTTTATATATAATAGTATAATATATATTAGTATTTATATATAATTATTATTATACTATTTTAATATACGATTTTGTAGTATTATATTATTTTTATCATATTAATGTCGGGTTTTACTGTTCATTCTACTATTAGTTACTAATCTATATACTTACTTTATCTCGATATATGTAACATTTTTTTTTTATCTATCTAATAGGATTCATATATTACAAAGAAAGTCTTTACTTATACTATACTTTAATTAATAATTATATGTTTGTATATACTATATTATTAATATAATATATCATTATATACAAGAATAATATATGTCTATATATATTGATATTACCTCATACTACCCTACTAGAAATATTATAACCGACTAATTAATGGTGACAGAAGGGGTGTCCCGCTAAGGCTGGCTTTCTCTTTTACGCACATAAACTCTTGCTCACTCAATTCTCCCTACTACGTAAATAATAATCTTTCCTCGGTGCTTGTAGCGCTCAGATCCTTAACTCCCAGTCTTGGAAAAAGAAGGTGATTGATAAAGAAAGTCAAAGAATGATAATATATATATATAATAATTATATATATATATATTAAATTATATTATATAATATATGATATAGTATATATATAATATTGATAGTATATATATTATATTATATATTATTAATATTAATATTATTACGAAGTATGTATATATATATATTATAATACTATATATATATATAATATATTAATATTATATTATTATAGTATATAGTATATATATATTGGATAGGTGTATTATATCCGATATATATATATATATATATATATATAAGATCATATAATATATATAATTAATATAAAGTAATATATATAATATATATAATTTTATACATATGATATGAAATATACTAGAACTACTAACCGCTATCAACTATCCGTAGTACGCTTAAGCCTCTTAAAATCTATAGAATTGATGTATAGTTATTAGTACTTATACCTACATATTAACGTTCTGAATAGAGCGTCAAGTGAGCTAGTAATATATATAGCAAGTACCAAGGATATACTTATATACTATACGCATATAGTTGAAAGAAAAAAGAAAGGCAGTTGCGTAACCGGGCCCTCAATTGGTTTGGGCGAGTGCTCTACCCATGAGCTGGGGGCTTTAAATATATATATACATATATAATCAATATATATATATTATTATATATTATTATATTATATAGTATATATTCATTACTATTATATATATATATATATATTATATATAGTTATTTATAATATATATATATATATTATATATGATATATCATATATAATATATAATATATTAATATATATATATCTATATATATATATATATTATATAATAATAATTATTGAGAAGAAGGGATATGAAGAGGCATGATAAAACGCGCGGGGAACTCAAAATGGACGAGCATGAGGAGGACTGTATGGCGACTTCTACTTCAGGAAAAACAATATTCATATCAAATAATCCCCAAACCCCCGAAATAAGATTAAAAATATTTTGTAATATAGGATTGGGAATTTCTTAAATGTATAACACTCGTTTTTCCATATATCTCAAACTGTTGGACAGTGGATCATTACAATGATAACAGCTCATCTGTGAGATCTTACCAGATGAGTTCGAAGTATGAGACTTCACTCTGATGTGAAGATTTAATAAATTGGACGACAGAACTGGTCGGATGTTCTGGTCACAGAGAGTTGGATTGTTTGCTCACGTTAAACGTTGAAATATAGATTAACCAAATTCGAGTTATTGAGAACTTATGTATGTGACAAGCCGATTAGGATCTAGTCACTAAATATAAGGAGTTGGGGATAAAGATAAAGAAAGAGAACAGGATATATGTTAGATACAAAAACGCAAAATTTGAGTAGGTGTTATGAAGCTGCTGAGAGTTTGAATGAGGTGTTGCCATTGACCTTTGGGAGTAGATAAAGTCGATCTGATTTAGTGATTGTCTCGGAATATTTAACCTAATGATAAATACTCGGCGTAGAAAATATATTACCTACCTATATCAGTGAAGCGAATGGTTCAGAGTTGACAATTACATCAGAGATTTAAATATATATATACTCAAGACGCGTTTGAACAAAGTAAGTTATGTTGAGTTCAGGTGCAATCCTCAAAAATAAATATAAGAACCAGTTTACTAAACTTTATCTATATTTTCCAAGAGCACTTGATATTCTGAAAATAGTATATTCTGAAGTATTTTCTGTATATACAGGATGTAAACTTGTCTTGCTTTTCTTCCCAAGACTAAATATGTAAAAGTGAAAGATCCAAATTTATACTTTGATATTTTGAGTCGGGGGGCGATAGCCATTGCAACTTACTTTCATGAATTCAGAGAGATTAACAAACTGAAAGATAAAGATATTAATGAAATGAAATTAAACTATACCAAATCAACGTCGTATGTATCCGCATGAGGTTTGACTTTGGAACCTTCTCTATGTCTGAGAGTTTCATGCACAGTATCATGTTATGAGAAACGTCCTAGATATAGAAGATCTCCGTTAGCAGTGCATAGAGAGAAGTTTACAAATTTAGAACTTACATATAAATAATAACTGTTTATGTATGGAACTTTAAATCAGTATCCAATCGAGTAATAATGTTGAAAGGAATATAAAAAGGATAATAAATTATATATAAAAAATTTGTCACTCACGTTAGTGTGATTTTTCGATAATTCGACAGTACTATTATACTCTGAACTCAGATACCAGTTAAATTACAAATGTGTTCTATATTAAATCAAAAAAATACACGACAATAACAAATCAAACAATAAAAGATAATTCAAACAAAATGATATAATTTTTCTTTCAGTAAATCCTGCAGAGAAAATGATAAACCTCTCATGTCGCCTTTCTGGACAATTTGAATAGTTAAATTCTATATTTGTCCCAAGACGGGTGCCGGCTTACATTACAGTGTATAAAATGCCTCTAATATTAAGTCTGATATAATACTGTGACTAGATGAATACTATACCTGTTCCTATCTCTAATTTATGATTAACTTTACTGCGATTTGCAATGTCGCTATAACACACCTTCATCAATTCAAATGACACAACTTTAATAAATTTCTACGTAGCTCTCCTACTCTTTCTTATCTGATATCTAACCCCTTACTTTCTAATCATCATTAATTACATCGCGCTCTTCTGCACTCTTTAGACCTTTCACAAATAAGTTAAAATTCTAGTTCGTTGCATATCGTCACTGGGAGTTTTTATGGGGGAAGGGCGAAGCCGCCCTCAAAATTGCCGAAAGCCAACACAATCCACCCCATCACACAAGCATGAAAGGCGCCCCACAAATTATTAAGATACATTTTAACACATCAAGTGTAAATATCTTATGTATATTGATGTTTTCTTTCTGTTTTCATTGTCTTTTGATGTATAGTCCCATCTCCATCTCTAAAGCTATCTAACCTCAGTTCCTCTGTGACTCCAAGCAGAAGATTCTGTAATCTGTGAATTTACAGAAAGCGATATCTTTCAAAATATTACTCTTAAATTTAAGTAATGCCTTAATTAAATTAAATATTACTCAAAATTCAAGCCGTGGACTTGCGAGGGTCCATCTGGTGAAAAAGAAGAGAAAAACCACTATTTAGAGAATCTATTATTTCTCATATACAAACGTTACATCACACTTTCTTTAACTTAAATCCATCTTGAAACAAATGCTATTCTTTGTTTATCATATTACCTTTCACCATATTATATAACAAACTATTTCACAAGTTGTTTCAGTTCCATCTCAGCAAATCTTTCTTAAATCTTCTTTTTCTCCTCTTTTAAAATACAAAACTTTCTAAAAATAAAGTAAAATACAAATACAAATAAAATGCTAAACGCAATATTTCACTATTAAATCACCCATATACATACTGTTACCGATATATATAATCATCGATGAAAGAAAAATATCGGTCTTCGCCTCCCTGTCAGATGAGGTTAAAACTTGATATAGAAAATAATCCAAATATACCATTTAGACAAAACAACTGAATCCAGGTTATGGAAAAACCTATACAAATGGATAGATGTCCAATATAGAGGATGGTGATCTCCTATTAATATCCCCCAAGCATAATCTAGACCCCAACCTAAAGTTTCTGCACACCATATACTTGATAAAAATCGAGATGTGGAGCGTTAAATTGTTAGGGAGAGAGAATTCAACAAAAAATGACTTGTTGACAATAGCTGAGGTGTTTGAGCACTCTGAAAAATATATATTACTCTGCTAATTCCTAATAAAAATCCAGTTTCTGATTCTCAAAGAATATCTTCCCTAAATGTGGATGACTAAGGAAATTTACTGCTCGAAATGGTGTTCTTTTCAAAACTTTTCAATATATCTTTTACGATAAGATTTGAAAATAACTTGTTGATTTTAATCATATTTTAAGACACGAGTTTGATTTTTCTCAAGAACTAGAAATATACATATTAAAATTAGATTAATGAAGGAACAATATCTGACGAAGTAGTCAGAACTGAATCATGTGGTGATCCTCTTGAATAACATATGATAAATAACAAATTATCTATTTCAATTAATGATTGGAAAGTGAAAGTGATTGCCTTTCGAGTGACTGAATATATCAGTTCTTGTGAAATAATTCTTGTCAAATAAATCGGTGAGTAATTGTTAACTCTATTAATTGAAATATTTCAATTCTCACTAGCTTCCTCACATTCATAAAGTATGGTAGACGCCTACGTGGGTAGCTCGGATTCAGACTCAAATGATATTACATTAATAATAATCTTAAGATTTACTCAATTTAGGAAGGATTGGGAGGAATTAGGAGCAAGTTTTTTGAATACTTGACAAGGAAACTTCTGACTATAATAAACAAGTGTACATAGAATTGTCCTAAATTATACTATTCTTTCCCATTTCGAATAGGTCTGACAGAACCGTCAAAAATATATCGCTGACATTCAAAAATATTAGAATCACAGTGCAACCACAGAGCAAAATTATTAAAGAAATACTTCCAAATGATATTCAACCGGATATAAAAATACAGTGATGAATGAGTCTCTGCAGCATGATTCCACGGAAGACACTTATGATGCTAACTTAACCAAGGCTGAGGCTTGTATGGCCTTTTCAGACTTTTCAATCAGATATGTCTTATACTTATTTTCTTGTCTCCATCGCAATAACCACCTTACCCCCAGATCTTGGGAAAAGAAATGAAGAAAATATATATATAATAATATCGTGTATAATTATTATATATTTATATTATATATATATATATATATTAATATATATATTATATATATATAGATATATATATATATATATATATATATATATATACGTATATATAAATAATAATATATATATATTATATATAATTTATATATATATATTATATATATATACTATATCAGGGAAGGAGTCGACGTCGGGAGTCGGGAGTCGAGCGTTTTCGGAGGTAAGGAGTCGGAGTCGATTTCCCAAAAAGTTGTCGGATCGGGAGTCGAGAAAAAACAGCGACTCCTTTCGACTCACAAAACAAATTTTGTATAAATTTTCACACAAAGAATTTAGAAAACTTAAATTGAATTTTTATAAAAAAGACGTACATTTTCTTTATTTTGACATTTGTTTGTAGCCAAATTTGGGGTGATTTATTTTTAACACACACAACCAGAAGTGGTGGTTAGACTAATTTAATAATAATTAATCAGTTTGATAAAATATAAAATAATCAGTTTGATACAACGAAATATTAGATACGTTTACAGAATTGTTTAGTTAGGTTTGTGAGAGATGCACAAGACCATTATATTTTGACTCAGCAAGATGCTATAACCAGCCATAGGATATAATATAAATATAAATAAATATACTACTATACTATATAGTAATGCTTATGCAGACTAATATCGATAGACGAGCTTGTGATCTACGATCGGGGTACTATAGATTATATAGTATTACTATAAACGGTATTATATAGTTAGTATACATATATAGGTTAACTTAGTACTAGTTATATAATAGTTGATTATAAAATAGTACATTGTATAAGCTCACTTAACCCCATACAGAGACGAGCTATCGAATCTCAAAAGAAACAAATTTTTCCAGCAGGTAGCCTCCGTGTGTACACTAAGAGTGTTTTAGGTGCTCGAATATGAAATATTTTTTTTTGTGACCTGAACTGAACCTGCCTGACCCTAAACCTAAAAATGCAGAACTTTAATGGGCTAATAACTGCGAAGCAAAAGCAAAAACAATTCATTCTACAATGTGTTTGTTTTAGATAATTTTTTTGTGTGCTCAAAAAAAAATATTTTTATACACGAGATCCCTCGGTTCTCCCGTGTGACGGCGTGTTAGTAAGTAACTTTGTCCATAGTATTATATTATAGTGAATTGTATGTTAAATAATATTTATTAGATATAGACGACATAATATCTATATTATAGCTTTATTATTATCCTTACTACTATTATTATACACCTGTTCTTATTTGATATAATCTGTATAACAGCAACTTAATCTGATCCCCCTATTTCTACGCTACAGTGATATTAACTTGCTCGATTCGCTCTGACGGCGTTATTATCATATTATGTTCTTCTTACTGTGCGAAAAACTACATACAACTGCTATCGTTATGATAACGTATGTCTACATAGATACTCAATTATATTTAAACTCGTGCTATTGACGCTCACTCTGCTGCTATTAAAGAGAATTACGCTATGCGGTTATCTTTATTGTTTAGATTAAGTTCGTATAATACGATAGTATACCCAGCTTATACTGAATTCACCTTCAACTCCTACTGTCGTAGAGCGTTAGAACTAGTAGTTCGTAATATCTCTATCAGATTCGATATCATTCGAGTACGCGACTTCTTAGTATGGCGAATTCTGACATATGATTACTATTCGATATAAACTAGCTTAACTTAATTAACTTTTCTATATGTACTTAAAAATATTAATGCAGTATATATAAGATTAATCCTCATATAAGATAGATGAGATATAATAAATACTAATATAAAAGTATTAACTTCTGTTTTGAATAGTAATAATGATTATTATAATATAACATGATAATAAACTCCCTATATATTAGACGTTATTTTGTAGTTACGATCAAATACCCTAAAGACTATAAACCTAGTATATATATACGTTTGCATAATGGGAAAAACTAGTTTCGGTGGGGTAAAAACTGGGAAGTTTAGTGATAATTCTGCTATATTTTCATAATTAGAACACAACATATTGAATATTGTGGATAAGTTTATTTTTGTAAATAGACAGACTATAATTTTAAATATTGATTTCTCAAACATTAAATTGTCATCCAATAAATTACAATTATAAGTTTATGTGTGGTTAAATTCCCCCATTGGAGAGAAAACAGAAAAAAAATTTTGAAAAATTGCAAAAAACAAGTCTAGGTCTGCACAATCTCTGAAAACGAAGAAGATCATTGATTTCGCATATAAAAAGCCTATCAAAAATTTTTAATTCATAAGAAGTGCCATGATGCTAGATAAAAACTAAAGATATATTTTTGTAAGTTATTAAATGTCAGAAGCGTGGGGTACCAATAACATGTTAAAGGAAGAAGGGGAAAAGGAATATTCTTAGCTTAAAATATATTTCATGATATAATATTAATTATTTTTGTTTTGGTTTTAATAATATTTTTTTCCTATTTTACTTATTATAAATATAAGTATAAATACCTAGGTATGTATTACAGAAAGCTGTTATATGAGTATATTTTTAAATATGTGCGTTAAGAAGAAATAGTCCATATCTTTACATTATATATATAAATATAATGTACGCTCCAAAATCTCAAGAACTTTACGATACTACTAAAGTAATAAACAATTACATATTTTTGAATCAAGCGTAAAGCTTATTAACTGTATGTGTAAAAAATTATAATATTTTTATCTTATTTAATATTATTATATATATATATATTAAATATATAGTATAATATTATTATATTATATATATATATATATATATATATATATATATTATATGTATATATATTAATATATATAAATAACATTATAATATAATATATTAATTATATATATATTAATATTATATAATTTTTATTTTTCTTTACAACACTCCAACAACTTTAACAATATACGCTGATTTATAAAAATATGTAATGGTTTCTATGTGATTATCAGTATTTCTACGAGAAATCGGTCGATAAAGTATGTATAAGTTTTACCAAAAATATTGGATGCTATGCTCAAGTTTATGCTAGTAACAGTATGTAAGTTTGACATTTAGTGATTTCTACCCCTAACATTTTAATATTATTTTAACACGTTTAATACTTGTTTTGTACATTATTTTTAATTAAGAACCCCAAAATCACACAACTTGCTGTTAAATAAATATTATTAATTTAGCATTTTAAACCGGAATGCACCTCCTACTAGTGATTTAAGCACCTCAAAAAAAAAATTTTCGCGACCATACTAGCATTTCAAAATAATAATTACTAAAAAATATTTTTTTATCATTTTCAATACTTTTCTATTAATTTATAACAAATGATACTTTCAATTTTATGAGAAAAAAACAAAAAAATAGAGGAATTGAAGATTTTGATTTTTTCTCCATCGACTTTTGCACAAAAGGTGATGAATATTTCGTTATTTTTTCCCTCAGTTCTCCATCTATCCAAAATCTAAAAGTAACAAAAGTCCCTTCATGTGTGAAGTAATATAAATCATCTCGTAGTAGAGCGCAATAATTGCCAGTCGCAGCCATTTTTGCCTTGCGTTTTTATCGAACTTGTCACCTCCAGATACTCTTTAAGTGTTATATATATTAGTATAACTATACTACATATTATTTTCCCTTTAAATTTGATATGAATAATTATATCATATATAAAATATTCAAATATAAGTATCTAGCATAAGTACTACTCTTCCTTGACTATAGTTTTATACTAATTATACATAGTTCTACTAGAAGCTACTAGGTGAAATAGAGAATACTTTATTTTAGTATAAATAGTATAAATTAAAAGAGAGTTGATAAGTAAATAATAAATAATTAGTGTCAGTCCTCCTAAGAAGTATTAGGTATGAATTTCAAAAACCTTACAACATTTATGTGATGTCGATACCAGAATGCTGTACTTATCTTAGTGCAGCAAAAAAGTGTTGATAAATAAAAAAAGAAAAAGAGAAAAAAATATGTATTTAAAAAAGCTACAAAAGCTACAGAAAAGATTTACATTTTTCTCCTAGGATAAAAATTCGTAGTTGAGACAATGTAAAATAAATAAATAATTAATTGTGTTATTAATTAAACACACCGACGGAGGAGGCCTATTTAGAGACTTTTTATGGTTACTCGTTAAAAAATAGACTTTTTTCAATATTTTCCTTTTTTTACTAAGATACCTCAAGTATTTAACTGCACCTGCGATTCCAGGTATCGATTCTCTCGCTTCCGGAAACTACCAGTTTGTAGTGACTAATTCCCCCTTCGAGCTCTCCGGCCCCGACATCTTGTATTTGTGGAAGTCGCG
This sequence comes from Trachelipus rathkii, assembly GCA_015478945.1. Classification (NCBI taxonomy): domain Eukaryota; kingdom Metazoa; phylum Arthropoda; class Malacostraca; order Isopoda; family Trachelipodidae; genus Trachelipus; species Trachelipus rathkii. The sequence continues at coordinate 82,159 of JABUQX010017585.1, read as the reverse complement.
GTAGAGGATTCCGAGAAGACCTCCCGTAAAATGGGTGAGAATAAATAAGACTCCGTACTCTCGTAGTTCACACACGGAAGTCGTAGGCTAGAAAGGACTCTATGCCATCGTTCGTATATTACCATTGCGGTTATTCTTATTAGTTTAATAAAAAAGCAAAATCTTAATATGAGAAAGTTATTTATATCTTAACCGAGTAACCAATAAAAGTTCTAAATAGGCTAATATTTAAATAATGAATTACAATAATAATTTATTTACAATAATTTTTTTTTTTTTTTTTACATTTCACAGTTCTTTTTAACCGATTCCAAAAAGATATTCCTTTTCGCTGTAGCTATTGTTAAGATTTTGAGATATTAATTTTTATTTTATTTTTTATTTTTTATATCAATTTCCTGCACCCTAAATATTGACCAGCTTTTCCTGACAATGTATTCCTTTTATCTACCTGTAGCTGTTGAGTTTTTAAGATATGGATTGAGATTATTATGGTTATTTAAATAACACTTAATTTTTAAGATATATATATTATATATAATATATTATATTAATATATATAGACTATTATATAATATCATATATATATATATTATATTATATATAGAACTTAATTAAATTAATTAATTTATAATATTATTATATATATATATACCGTTAATATATGATACTAAAATATAACTAATTAATATATTATATATATATATATTATTATATAATATAATATATATATATATTTTAAATATATATATATATAATTAATATTAATATATTTAATATATAATATTATATATATACTTATTATATATTAATATATATATATTATATTAATATAATATAAGTAAATATATATACTATATTTATATATTATATGATTAGTATTTATAAATATAATATTAAATTAATATTATATATATATATATATTATATATATAATAGATATACTATTTATATATAATATAATATATATAATATAATAAATATATATATATACTATATATATATATTATAATTAATATATTATATTATATACTATATATTAGCTATTATTATTATAATATTATATAATATATATTAACATTATATTGAGTGTTGTAGGGAAGGTAATATGCTGTATTTCTGCGTTCAGAAAGAGTTGGACGTCGAGTGTACTGAGGACTGATTGGTGAAGTAAATGGTGTATTTAGATTGGTAGAGTATGGTGCTGATCAATCTTTACATTGAAAACAAATGATTGTGAAAATGAGGAGAAGAAGAATTAAAAATTATATTTAGTTTATGAGTTTACAACAGGTCCGTTATGAATAGAATTAATTAGAGGTAAAGCGTTTATTATGGCTAAGTGATAATTTAGAGAGTTACGTAGTTGTTTGTGTTAGGCTTCTGTAAATTGGAATCTAAATATATGTATGTATTCTTTCATATATATATATTAAGAATAGTCGGTTTGTTAAAGTAAAATAATTTTAAAAGAATTTTTATATAATATATAATAGGTATATAAATAGTATACTTACTTGTTTCATAATTAGTAGATATTGAATTGCTAGTATACTTAGAGATTTAATATTCGGAGTGAGATATCAATATGGCGTGGTATGTTCATCTGTATCTATCACTTGGTATTCTCAAAACTGTGTATAGGGACTTGAGGGTTACATTGTATCTTGTAAATAAGATTGAAAGAAATATATGTGACCTGGCGACAAGAATCATAGAAAAATGGTTGTATTAAGAGATTTAAGTTTAAGAGTAAGGAAAGAAAATTAAGCGAATTGCAAAAGTTAATTACTTGTATAAACTCCATATAAACAATATATATAGTTAAGAATTGAGAAGATAAATGTATTTAAAAAATACAACGAATAATTAATGACTCTGGGACTTCCTAAGCAACTTCTTTCTGTTGTTTAAATAGTTAAAAAAGTAAGTTTAGGTCTTTATAATTAAATTCGTTGGTCACTTGCGATTTTGGACAGAGAGAGAGAGAGACAGTTTAAGTACAGAGAGAAATTGGTATGGAGGACGAAAAATTCGTCATGTCAAGGGATTGGTACAACATTTCATCGTGAGAGTTAATTAGAGAATTAGCACGAAATAATAAATTACGACGTGATAAGTAATAATGAGTAATATTGATAAATAATAAATAATAATAGAATTAATAAAATGAATTAAAGATAATATAAGCCTAAATGCAATTAATGATAATTAAATAATAGAGTTTTTAAATAAATGATATCTTTAGGTGTGTGAGTGAGAGACAGTTCCAATCTCAGTGTGTAAAGTATATTATATATGTTAGATGTATTAGAGCTAGCTGGAACAGTGTCTATGAGTTTAAAAAATATTTATAGGGATAGTGTGATTGGATGAGAGGTAAACGGTATGATGTCAAGTAAGTGTAGTAGGAAAGTCTTAGTGTAAATGGCAGGTAAGATATGGCTGGTAGCCAATTTTAAAATCCGTTGTCGGAAATTGTAAATAGGACTTAAAGTCTTGAGTGCGACTAGTAGTTAACTTACAGTTAGAGGTAATGTTGTTACCTTAGTGTTAAATTGTATTGACTGTATTTAATAATAAGTATGGTACTATTATAGTCTGGAATAAGAATATTATAGATATCTAAAGTTTCTAATGTGTGTTTACAGATGAGACAATAAATTACTTAGGGCATATGCATAGTATAGGTAGTGATAGAATTAAAGAATAATATTAATACAAGTGAGGAATGAACGTATTAGAGAAGTGGTGTGTGAAGAAAGGGCGTAAATGAGAGAATAAATAAGTATTTTAAGATGGTTTAGTCATACATTATAGTTTAGGTAAAAGGAAATATATATAGTATAGTTTTATATTATGCGATCTAATAGCCTCGTACAGTGATCTTTACTCCCTTCACTCTGAAAAATATAGTGTTATATCCCTCGTGTTCTTTGAATTCAGAGGAAGTGGTATTGCGATGAAAGTATGAGTGGTTTTACTTCTTCTAAGCTTGGAACCTGTATAGTGCGAGAGTGTAAGTTGGGAACCGCACCCGCCGAAAGCTTCTTCTCGATAGTATTGGAAGCAGTTTTGAATGTCTCAAAGAAAACTTCTTCTTACTTTCGACTAAGCTGGGTAATCTGTCCTTATCTCTATATCCTGATTTCCTTTTTCAGTGCAGCAAAGTGTAAGTTTAAAAAATTATCGATTGATTAGTCGAGTAGCTTGTATAGATAGCAAGATTATTGCTATCCTCCTTTAATCTTATCACAAGATGCAGTATGGTAGTATCCTCGAATGGTTGCTTCTGATTCTGATTTCAGAAATCTCAGTACGGCGACAGTTCATTAAAGTTACTTTAATCAATGTTATTTGTCCAGTTATATTATGATTCAGGCAGGGAGAGAATGGCGGGTTGTATGGGGGCATCCCAACCTCTAATGTCGTACGCACTGTACCCTTTCGGCTTCTCACTTGGGCTTTCAGTTGCCTTTTATTGTGAATACAACGAGCTAACTACTCATTTGACGCGAAGCTCTCTTCCAATAATACGTGCAGGAAATCAACTGATACAATCTAATCTATCTAACTCTCGGTCTATTACTCTTGCTTATCTATTGCCAAACATTCCTAGTTTTCGATGTTGTGTGGATTTTCTGTTAATCTCACACTTATTTGTTCTTTGACTCGAGGACTCTCCTACATCAATACATCTCAAAATCACCTTGGGATATCTCCGACAAAGCAAGGTGACCCTTCGCGGTAAGGCTGGGCTTTCTTTTCGACGTTTGACATGTTCTCCTACTTGCTCAATTTTATTTTTTTTTCCTTCTGTTTATACACACAGTATGCATGCCTCACAGCACCTTACCCCCCACCACTCAATTGTCGGTGGCAAAGAGCAAGACCGTGTGAGACGCAAAAAAAAGTAACACTGTAAAGTAGTATAGAATAATAGGTAGTAAAGCTATGAAGCAATATTGATATATATATATATATACTACTATACTACATATAATATAAAGTATATTATATTAATATAATAGTATTTTCTATGATAGTGTATTGCGAAGGATGGAGATTTTCACCACTATTTGAGTATTTATATATATATGTATATAAATGGCATGAGAAATCCAATTAAAGAGTTCGGTATAGGAGTTATATTGTAGAAAATTTTGATGAGATTTTCTCCACTCACCTCACTCATAAGTCTAGATTATATATTATAGATATCATGTTTCACACCATTATAGCGTGATCACTAGAAGCATTTCTTTAATAAGCTAAAAGGAATTCAATAAAATATTAATCCTATTATTATTGGATTGATTATTCATCTCACTCTTTTTTATTATGATAGTGATCTTGTGAAGATTACTCTCACTATATTTCACTTAATTTTATTGTAATCATTTATTAAGACATTAAGTGAATAGAGTAGGATGCTTAACACTATGACTAAAAGGATTATGTGCCTTATCATTTAGTTGTGCCGAGAAAGGTTTTAGAATGCCTTATATGCGATGCGTAGCATACCCCAGTACTTACACCCTGATCACTAATCTATCACCACAATTCGATTATGGGTCATGCGGGAGAAGGATCTCACAAATATTACCTCCTTTCACCTGTGTCCCAAAATTCCTTTGTTTATTGAGAAAGGCTTAATAAATTGCCTTTAGCGAGAGATCAATCCCAATTTCTGTGAAGTCAAAAAAATACTGCCACTCATGAATTTAAGCACAAATCAGTAAGAGTATACTGAAATTTTTTTCTTATTATATATTGATGTACTAAAAAGCTACCCGTCTATTTTAATCCATTTTTATTGCGATTCACCCCTAATATTTTAGTGAAGTAGAGTTTTCTATAGTTGTGAATCGAGTATATAATATGTAAATAATCCCTAACTCATAACCGTAATTACCACCTCACTAAACAAGCTTAGGTACTCATATAGTATATAGTGAGTTATATTACTATATGCATTACCCAAACGAGCTCCTCCACAAGTGAATTAACTAGACCTCAGAGTCGTACCTTGCGCTCCACACATGCCATCTAACATTATACCCACTTACTAGTAACCAAATACAACCCGCCTATTTAATGTGCTTCCTTTCAATATATTATATGATACCCAACCCATCCATAAACAAAGATGTATGCTAACCTTCTCAAATCGTTGCAAATTGATGAGCAATGCTCAGAGAACAACCTCCCTTGCGCAGACCATTAACGAATGGAATTTAATAACAAACTCCATATATTGTATTGAAAATGTCGAATGCGTTTCTTATATCTCACAAAAAAAGACTTGCATTGCTTTGCGTTTTTAATCTTTCGCTGATACTCTCAAATGTAACGCCGCGTGAAATCACCTTGGTTCCAGTTTTACTATGAAAGACATAATTTGATATTGAATCTCTGTATTGATCAATAAATGTTAAACGAGAACTCACCTTGTGAGGACTTGTTATCGCCATTGAGATATATCGGGTCCTCTACTACTCAGTGAAACATTCCTCACCACTGCTTCAGCCTTCTCATACGCTTCTTACGCTCCCCACAAACTATTAGAAGTCTTAGATGCATTGTTGCTCTCAAGTGTCTGCAACATCCTCTAACTAGCATATGAAATAGTGCTTTTCTGATAATAATCCACGATATAGGGGGCGCACACTATGGAGAGCCATTGATGCACAATACTTCTATTACTGTCCTAAAACTGAGTTAGTTTCAATTAACAAGGTGATTATGTTCTTGTATTTTGCATACTTCTTGCTCTTGTATAATAGAACAACATGGCGATTTATAGTGATGCCTCAGGCATCTTTATTAGAACTTTATTTCTAGCTATGCGGTATATCTATCTCTCTCACTCTATTAATTATTAATCTCATTTCATTCAATTAATTTATGTCATTCACTCACTCTAATTTAGTAAGAGCTAACCTTCACAATGATGATAATTGCAATAGTAAGGTTACTAATATTATTGATTATGTATGTATTATAGTTCCTATTGAGTGTGAGTATATTATTGTACTGTATTATTATTTATTATTATGATTATTAGATTTATTAGAATAATATTTAAATCATTATGTGATTAATTTTATTATAGTTGCATTATATAATATATGTCGATTATCAAATATGGATCCCTAGGAAGTAGCTTTGTATACTCATGATATTATTGTTATTATTAATTGTCATATAGTTTACAAATAGAGATATAAATGAGTTGTAAGATTTTTTGTTATAGTCTAGACAGTTAACGTAGTGAGCAAATAACATCAGACTGTAATATATATAAAGTTGCCAATAATATCATTATTAAAAAGATTAATTAGTTAGTTATTTTCATATGAGTTACACACTTCTCATTTAAAAATAATTGTCATAATTCATTTTTTTCAATGTTGTGTGATTTAGCAATATAACGACTCGAGACAACATTAAGAGTGTGTGCATGAATTTTTGCGAAAGAATCACGAAATCCCCTCAAATAATAAACATTGGGAGTCGGAGTCGAGAGTCGAGATCGGGAGTCGGTTCTGTTCAATAACACATCCTGATCTTTGGTGAAAGTCGATGTGAGAAAGTCTGGTTGTTGTAAAATCGAGTCTTAGAGGAGTCTCGGCATATCGAGATCGAGTTACATTTTCTCGAGCTACTATGCTAGCACAATATATCACATAATATATGTTGCTAATCTAAATAAAACTAGATCACTAGTCATAGATACTAATTTAATAAATATATATACTCACTATAGTCCACTAATAATAGATATAAATTATAAATTCTACCAAATCTACAGAGAAATGCCACTTAAAACGCTTGCCAAATATGGTAATCGTGAAAGAGAATTTTAAATAGTTTGGTTATAATATTAAAACACTAATGCTCTCTAAATTAATAAAATAGAAGTATTATAATATCTCTCACTGTAGTATATTAATAATACACTGAATAATACTTATTATATTTTATAATTACATTTAGCTAATTATAGTTATATTTCTAATTCTCTCTAATAAAACATTAACCGTAACTAATAAAAGACCATACGGATATCAAGTACAAAGTTACTTGTACTTGGACTTGGACTTAGGTACATTTTTTGGAGTATTTGTTAGATTCTAAAAACCCATAAGTACTTGTACTTGCACCTCTTGTATACTTGGAAAATTTGCATAACGAGTACTAAGAATAGAAAGTACAAGTACATGTGGATTTAGAAACTAATAATTTAACGCCATAAATTGTGTGACTTAAAAGTCAAGTCCCAAGCTACAAATAAAAGAGTACTTGTACTTGAACCCATACCTTTCTGCTTAATATATTGATATATTATAAAAATTTATAATAATTAATATATAATATAGTACTATAATATATATAAAAATATATATATTAATATTTTAATATTATATTTAATTTTAAATTAATATACATATATTTATATATCTATATATAATGAGTAATATATCTATATAGTATATATATATATATATATATATATATTTTATATAATATATAATATAATATAAATATATAGATATTATTAATTTTTATTTATATAAATATAATATATATAATAATATATGTAAATAATCATAATATAATATATTAATTATATATTAATCAGGGCATAGGGAGTACCTGATATGATCAAAAATAACTCGTTACTCCCGACTCCACCAGAGTCGATTTTATCAAACAATCCGTAATCCCGACCTCAACCAGAGTTCGATTAATTTGTTAGAAATAAACCGCTGTAACTCCCGACTCTTCGACTTCTCCGTATCCCTAGATACTCCCAAATGGAAAATGGAACGTGAATTTTTTCAAATTATAACTTATTTATTTTACAAGGAAAATATGTCAAATAAACATCTGAAAAAAAATAATATATAATAAGAACATGGCATGTACTTAATAAATATTTAAATAATTTCTAATAATAATAAATAAATATTTAACATACCTTTTAAACAAAAATATACTATTATATATAATATAAATTACTCAGAACAATATTGCCTATGATTTCACTAATCGTATAATCTATTGACAATAAATAAATATTACAATATTAATACATATTTAAATATGAACAATTAATTAATATAATATATAAATATATAATAATAAATAATAAATATTAAGTATATTGTATGACAAAATAAATTCAATAAAATACATAAGTAATTTAATAATAAAATTAATAATAATAATATTAACACTTAAAATAAAAATATGAGATAAAATAATGAATTCAATAATGAGTTGTAACTGAATAAATGAATATTATTTGTTAATAAATATATATATCCAATTATATGAATATGAGTTTAAAAAAATAAATTTATTACTTGATTTTATTGTTATAAATGAATAATATATAATAATTAACAATAATACAAATGCAATTAATAATAATATTAATAAAATAATATAGTAGATTCTGTGCACCTAGAAATTAAAGTCTAATAAAGATTGAGTTCTGAAATCTTTAGCCCATACACAAATTCAAATTTGTTTTGAGCGAACGAAGCTAAGGAAGTAATAAGAAACTGTCACCCAATTAAATGATTTTTGTGACTTTATAACTTAAGCTGAGATGCGATAGGCCACGTCAATATGTAAGTATTTTTGACATCAAAAGTTTGCTCGCCACGTTTATTATTAAAGAAAACTTATATAATATGCTAGAGAGAGTGAACGTAGAGGCCAAACAAGTGAATGAATTTTACTGGTTTTGAATAGAAATACAACTTCTTAAGTAGTATAAGGAAAGGATCGTGATAGTATATAAAAAGTTGAGCAATTCTGTTTCTTAAGATAGAATATGTCTGCATTTGTGTGGCATCAGAGGGGAACATGATTACAAGTCTGTAAATATGTTTTTTATACATCTGAGTATAAAGCTAAGCAAAGACCATAATTAATTCTTTCAATATTAGGTAAAAGGTACAAGGTGACATTCGAGCTGGACCTTAATAAGAAAATTAAACACAAGAAAGCTAACAATTGTTTATCAGTATAATATAAAGAAAAGCTATATTTAAAATAATATTGGAATTAAATTCGATTTGTGAATCTCAGAGTTTGCTCATGTCGACGAGGAATGGTTGTGTTCATTTGAAGTAGAACTCACTCAGTTGCAACATTTAGGAAAGCGCTTAGATTTGTGTTGAGTGTAAAGTTTGAGCAAAAGATCTTCATAATTATTAATAATTATATGAACGTATAGACACAACAATTATTAACGTTGAAAGTTTTTGATGGTAGGATAGTAGTTATGTAAATTAACGTAAGATTAACAACAGAAACATTTATAACTAGTTATTTATATAGTTTAAGGGATGGTATTTTTGGTCTCGTTAGAATCCAATTTATATCTTATTATATTACTATTAAATTACTTTATAAATAATCCTACTAATATATAATATAGTTACAATACTCTTTTATGTTATATTTATCTTTCCGTGTATGATAATATTATAATATAGAATAATAATATAATAACAAAACAACTCACTCAAAGTAATATTAAAAGTAAATATTAAAAATAAATCTCTTTAATAAAATGTATTCCTTTTTTGTTTTAAGATTTAAATCATAAATTGAAAATTAGAAACAAAAATAAGGTTATCACTCGATCGAGTTAAGATTTTAGACGTAGAGCGAAAATCTGAGAACTGGAGGATTTTGTCTCAGTTAGCAAACAATTATTGGAACATATACTGAATCTGTTGCTCTTGTGCTCATAAGCTCTCATGGAACAGTGTGGTAAGGTGGTTGACTGGGACAGTCCGCATGAGGCCCCATTTGGCTTCTTACTGTCTCTATATTCTTAAATGCTCATCTCTTAATAATAATAATAATAATTATAATAAATAAATAGATAAACAGAGAGAAAAGCTATGCATAAATTAAATATATTTATATAATATGATTTATATATCTGCATATAGTGAAAGATCCTTTATTCAGATTAATATTTTTCGAAAAAGAGGCAATTGCTGCAATAAGTCGTCCTATAGAGTATAGAATAATGGATTATTCGGGCAAGACTGGCGCTCTACGCTTAAATTTATAATTTCGCAGATTTAGATATATCTGTAAAAATAAAGCGTATCGAATGGCGGATATATATATATAGTTATGGATTTGATGCGAAATAAATTTTCAGTTCTGGAAATTTTATTCAAGAAGTACAGTCTGATATTCAGATACACCGGGCATAAGAAATCTGACAAAACAAAACACTTTACTATTTTATCGATCTGCTTCCCCTTTCTTTTTTGAAGTCACCACGTAAAGTCTTTCGTTCTTGGTCCTACATACAATTCTACCTCGTGTCTAGTATAAATATTTTAGTTTTATTACGAGTGATAGAAATATATATAGCTACTATATATATATATATACGTATACATATATATATATTATTATATATATATATATATCTTTCTTTCTTTCTTCACCTTCCTCTTTGCCCCAAGAATTAGAGTAAAGGGCTGGCTAAGGTTGTAAGATAGTATAGCAGACGGGAAGTACGAACAAACGATGCAGTAGGAGAACATGACCAAACGATAGACAAAAAGAAAGCCCAGCTTTTACGCCCTTTCTACCATTAATTAGTGAGAACGCTCATCACAGACAGAAAATCCACCCTGAGCATCCATTAGACGCGTACGGAATCCGCCCAGTATGAAATAAAATCACTCTGCCAGGGCTAAATTGGTAAATTGTTTCAATTCTTTCAAAAACTGCAGACAAGCAAGAAGATCTCTCCACCCAATTACACCATGAAACCTCTCATGCACAGTTTTCGTCTCTCTATCATGAACATACTACTTAGTTACTACGTTCCCACATACTCACCAAGAAATCTTACTCTATTTAGCAGACGATCAAAATCCGACTCTCCCTGGATCTAAAAACATATTAGTATCATGTCTGACTGCTCATTTCAATTTACCTGAATTTCTTATTTTACTGAAAGATGAAACATATAAAGATTCTCCCAGCGGTCGGTTTATCTCCATTTCATTCACTCTACTCACTTATTACTATATTTGTCATTTTAATATACTATTAACAGACTTTACAAAAGGATTCAATCACAAGTTTACACCTGATGAACGAAACATATTTATGTAATACTAGTTGTACCACTGAATTTTATATATCTTTTAATATTTACTATCACCAGTTTATCCCATCATCCTCCATTAAATATAATATATTGACCATATTTCATTATAAAATATTCTAGTACTTTCTCTCTTACTTAGTGTTTCTTGGGAAAAAATCGAATGTTTCACTCTATCTTGAATATTGTACAATAAATAAACACGGATGAATTATGAATCGTACGATGATTATACATCTCACTCGCAAGACCATAGATCTCTCTTTAAAAAAATATTTCCATGTACAATAACAAGGTATTAACAGTAAATTTCAATGACAGTATCAGGATTCAGATATCAAGACTCATCTTGCGACTCATACATCTTGTCTTGTTCCCCTCGTAACACATACACGATTCTCAACATTCTCAACCTATTTATTAAAGATTTTCAGACAGTATCCTCCACAGTACTTATATCAAACTATATTCACTTTCAACTGAGTTTCACAATAACTATTAAATAATTCACTACACTATCCTCCGAGTCTTCAATAAGCTCATCATCTTGTCTCCCATGTTCGTTGAACACGATACCTAAATATTTATAAGCGTCAAAACACTTTGTGTTCCTCAGCTGTGCTCATCATTACATTATACTCTACACGAGGAGTAAATTTCAACGCTTCGCATGATGCAGTCGTACTAGAACACATAATTATCAATACCCGTTATGAACTTATCATTTTTCTGTGCGATTTTTTTCTATCAATATGCGAAAAACAATAAAATTACCCCTCTTTTAATGATGACACTGCATACACATTACACTCGTCCAATCTCTGCATTTATTTTGAACCATACCTCTTTGTCAGAATATATCGGCCACACAGAACCTAATAATCATTCCGCATTACAATAGTTAGCACCTCCATACTCCTCAGCCTCATTCTCATTATCTTAATACCATATGACCTCGCTATTGATTCGTTACCTCAAAATTATAATTCATTTCATTAAATTTCATTTATATCTCAATAGTATATATATACTAATATATCATTATTATAGAAAACGCAAGGTATATAACATATTAATAAATCAACTAAACCCTTATGTCTATACATCCGCTTATTACATCCTAATAACCATAAGTCACCATTAGATACACCATTATTATTCTTGTTCGCATTTTCTCATAAATCTTCCTTTCGAAATAGATCTATATGTCAAAGTCGATATTCATTTCAACACAAGTAATCAAGTCTTGAATAGACACTCCTCGAACTATCTATTTATATCACTCTAGGACTAAACTCTTTCCAGTAAACAAGACTTACCCTTATCTATCACACTTGCTAATCCATACGCCTTGTGCTGAATGACAACCTATCTACTAAACCTAAATAAATATTTATCTCTCTCTCTCTTATTGCTCTAATTTGAATTTAATTTTTTTCTATTGTGCAAAAGTTATAGTTTCTTTAAAAACAACATCCTCTAATCAACGCTCTAATACGACACCTTGTCACATACTCCACAATTCTACTACGCCTCACAGTTCACTCTCGGAACTAGCTCTCTCATCGACATATCTAACAAACACAACACACACATACAAATAAACGCGCACCTCATAGGCCGGAGTTCTATCACTAACACTAATATATATATAATATATATATATTAATATTAATATATATATATATATATAATATATAGATATATTAATTAATATATATATATTATATATATAAATTAAAATTATATATAAATATAATAACGATATATCACTATATCTATAATATATATATATATATATAATATATAATATATATATTATTAATATTAATATTAACCCTTAATACACTAATATATTTATATCCTAATATATAATAATCATATATAATCATTCATATCATTAATAATATAATCTAACTATGCATAATATACTCTAACGAAATACATAAACCTATATCATACTATATATATACTACTTCAACCATAGCTCAAATATTATCATAATAATCAATAATATATAATACCATAACGGTGATTCTCAATTACATCAGAACGTAAAATTAATAAAATAAGTACTACGAGATAAAGTTATATTAAATAATATTAGAATACTATATATTTTATAATAATATAACTATATAATAAGTAATATATATATATAAATATACTATATCATATAATATATATATAATTAATTAACTATATTATATATTATATATATATATATATAATATTATACTATATTATATATATAATCACTTATATATAATTAATATATAATATAATATATAGTTATAATATACAATAATATCATACTTTAATATTATATTATAATTATATATATATTATATATTAATATATATATATGAACATCACAAGTGTTTTTAAAATCTCAGACTAAAATATCTAAATCATATAACACTCTCAACAATACATAATAAACTCAACACGCTCACCAACGTGAGCAAACAGGAAATACCTAGCTTATAGTAAAAAGTATATAGTATCACAATTTTAGTTACACAGAGTAATAATAATGTAATACAAATATAAAAAAAAAAACACAATCTATAAGATTATATCTAATCATAAAACAACAACAGCTACACGAATAAAGCGTATAATACTTTTGGAAATCCTTAACTGAGCTATACAATTTTTAGCATAGTAAATGTAAACAAAAAAAAAAAAATAAAAAAAAATAATTATTGCTAATAAATATTTCAGTAATATTTTATAATGTAGAGCCCATATTTAGAACCCCTTTCTTAACTACTAAATATATCTAGACGTTAACTCTTAAAAAAAGAAGAAGAAAATATTCTCTATCTATTGCTTTTTTTATTAACAATAATATAAGATAATACCTCAAGTGAATACAGCACCGTATGTCAGAGATCATACGATCAGTTCTACTTCGGTACCTTCCGTATGATACTACTTGGTAAGTAATCATAAATTCCCTCCCTATCGAGTACAGGGTCTCTCGTAAACCTCCGTCAGCAACACACCAAATATCACAAACGGGACTTATAATAGCAGTCGTGGTAACACCTCCCCGAGGCTAAGGCTGGAATTGTCCTACCCGTAGTTCCCCGAAAGGCCGAAGAACGACCCTTTCCAATCTCTGACTCTTTACTTTCGAGTTAACATCTTTATTTATATTAAAAATATAAATATTAGCAAACACATTTGTAGTCAGGGTTCCAGATTTCTCAATATAATCTAAGCTATCACAATAAAAGGTCAATTATAAAAGGTAGAGTGACATATTAATAACAAAAAAATTTATACTCTATTTTTTATATTAATAATACATAGATATTCTCTTCTTTTATATTTTATTTATAATATTCCTAACTACAATTAAATTGACATTTTGGCAAAGATACATTTATTGCCCCTAATAGTCTATTTCGTATTCTTGAAAACAAATTATATTTTATTTCTTTAATTTTATTTTTTCACATTTTTCCACATAAATAAGACCACGCTATTCTCAGACAATGTATCCTTTTCCGTAAGCTGTGTAGTTTATTGAAGGAAGTAATTATGATCAATCGAAATGACTATTTTAACGGAAATATATATAAATATTTTGTCTAATATATAATATAGTTTTATATATAATAGTAATTATAAATTATATTTATTACATATTTAATATATATAATATAGTATTATATAATAATATTATTTTAAAAAAATATAATTAATATTTTGTCTAAAAAAAAAGAACAGAGAATAATATTTATAATCTCTAAATGATATGTTAAAAGTATAGCACTAATACTAAATGCACTATAATTATGTTATGGTTTAGCTATGTAAACAACTGACCTAGCATGCAAGATGGTCACTGAGTATTTGTAAATTACTACTCTATAAGAGTATAGAGTCAGGACAGACGTCACGCATATAGAGTGAGAGCTATAATACGGTATTTATTAATCACTTGTTAGATGATCATAATCTAAGAAATTATAATTTTAATGTCATAATTAAAATAGCTGCGATGTAATTACCTAATATATAAATAGATGTGAAAATAAATCTTCTTTTTTTCTTATTTTCGGAAAGTTTGTTTTAAACTTGTGCAAGCATGCGCAACCTTGTTGTAAGTTTGCAAAAAAACTGCTGTAAGATCTGTATACACGGTGTGCAAATGGGTGAAGGAACTAGAATGTATCTTGGATACGTGAAAAATTGAAAAGACATCTTTCTTTGTGTGTGTAATCCTTTCGCTAGAGAACTAAATCAAAATTTCAAGTTACACCAAACTTAAATGTTTTTCTCAAATTTGAACCTTCTTAAATGCTATTAAAGAGTTATATAAGTATGAACAGTATATGTAGAATTGATTGCATGTATTAAAAATCAAATTTTAAGATGAATTTTTTTTAAAAGATGCTTATATATATATACTATATATATATAAGTGTATAAATTTTTTTTGGAGTATAGTGAGCTAAAACTGGTAGTGAGTGCATATACGTTTAAAATATGTGTTAAATTTTAATTTTATCTCTTAATTTTTGTTTTTTTAAGGAATGTATATTAATAGTAATTTCATTATAATACGATACTAATACAATTGGAATAGTAAGTTATTAATTTAGGTCATAAGACTAATAAAAAAACATTGTAAATATCATTAAACTTAGATCTAATAAAAAGAATATGTAAGCTATTAATATTATTTGGTAAAAACTATACATTAACTTTACGCTAGTATATTATCTTGTGAGCAAACTTTATCGAGTACTCACAGAGAATTAATACATTCAAATCAAGCATGTCGATATTTAGAATCTCAGTTGCGTATAACTTGCTATCACACTCGCCTTATTCTCGCAGTGTTATAGGTAAAATATAATAAAAATATATATATATATATATACCAGTTTTATTTTAAATTTTGTCCTTCTCTCCCCACCCAAAATAAATAAAATATTCTCATTCTTATATCATGTATAATTATTATAACATAATTACATTTTATAAGATACTTTTCAAACTTTAATTTAATCCTTCTCTGATGTTTATACAAATATTTTGCTATTATATTAAAACCTAATATAAATCACTTACTGAATAATATATATATATCATATATATAATAATATATAAATAAATAAAAATATTACATTTAATTTTTTATATAACAATCATTATCCAGTAATATATTGTATATTTACCAAATATGCATGTATTTTATTAATTTCTCCTCATATTATTCGATGATATTGTATATAATATATATAGTATATAATTAAAGTGTATAAGTTTATTGATAATTAAAATTATACAATATATAAAATAATAAAACACACAGTAGTAATATTATATAATTTCCTGTGGGGTTATATTAACTTATAATTTATACTATAATATGTATGCATATATATTATAAATACTAAAAAAAAATAGATATTCCTTAAACATCTTAGTATCTAGTTATGCACTAGGTTACCTAGTTAAAATATAGTTACCAGTTTACCCCAACCAGTTTTACCTCAAAAAGTATGAATACTCAATATATATATACTTTTTAATAATATTATGATACACTACAGGGTATATACACTAATACATATATCATAGAGAGTATTTAATTTTTAAGAAAGTTCTTAATTTTACTTATCCTTTTATATAATAGAGCTTCTTAATGCTAAACGAATGCACTTTTTCTCTCATGTTATGAGATCAGTTCGTGTCAGATTGACTTTTAATTTGGCAACTTTTCCCAAGCCCAGAAATCTTGTATATAGCTGTTAGTTATTGATTCAAAGTTATATATTCCTGTTTGTAACATAGTTGGTAATATCAATTTTGGCGAGAAATATCTATGCATTTATGCAAACTAGTGTTAAAATATAGCTATTTATCTTACCCAAAAAAACTTTCCCAATTCATAACGGTTGTCATTATTAAAATAGCACAATTGTTCAGACTTACTCGGTGTCGTGTACAAACCATTGCCGTATTATAAATACATTTTAATTCTCACTACTGTACTACAGTGTGACATGCGGTCTGGGAACGACTTACTTACGCTGCAAGGTCACACTACTTCATCGGACTACATCTAGTCAAATACCCCCACTTTCTCCCCTATTGAGGGGAGATAACTAAATGTGCCTCATCTTTCTATAGCATTCTCATTTTTTCTCTGTCTGTCAATCAAAGCTATCTACCTCATATTTAATTTTTAGTTGTACAAAATATCTAACAATAAATTTGTCACGATTCTCTTGAACACTACTACCGTAAACTCTTATATGTCATTTGTAAAGCCTACATCCATTAGATAAAGCTGGGGAACATTCTTCACATCTTATTTATTCCAACTATTATATATATATTATAACTTGCAAATTATATTTCTCGTTTAGTAATCGGAATGCATTCCTCAACTCTGGTGGGATTTTACACGAAATCCTGTGCAGTGAATTCTATTTTCCAACCAGGTAATATATACTATATTATTATATATTAAGTATATATTATATTTATAATATATATATAATTATATTATATATATAATTAATAATATATATAGTATGTATATAATATATTAATATAAATATATAATCTATAATATTAATTCATATATATATATAATAAAATATATAGGATAATATATTAATACAATATATAAAACATCAGCTAACTTTGATTTCTCAATTTACATATGGGACTTGTTATAGAGGATTGATGCTAATAAAACAAAAGCACCAGTAATATCAATAGCGTATATGCATATTAATTGGAATTCTGCTCTTTATAGTCGTCTCTTACAACATTATTTATCCCCATCACACACACTATGTATATGACACTAAAAGATACATTATTATAGAAACCAATCAGTATACACGTAAACTAGGGATCTGGATCATTAAAATAATATTATTTTATTTAACATATAGTAGTAAATATTTAATATAGTATATAACAATTATAATAACAATATTCTTAGGTCGAAATGATATATATTTTTAATTCAATATTTATTAACCTTTGCTAGGCGATTACAATTAAGGTTAGTACGTTAGTATAGTTTATCAGGTTCATGACAGTATCAGTCAGGTATAAAAATAAATAATTCTCACTTACCCATAAGTATAAACATCTTATTATTTATCTAATATAAGTTCCAGATCCGGAATTAGTTTTATTTATATGTCGTATCCAGTACAAGTGACTGTGTCGCGATTATTTATCGACAAGATTACACAAATCTTCATAAATAATTCATCCCTTCCTCTCTACTTTATTAGTAGGTGAGAGCGTAAAAATGCGTGGTAAAGGTTTTTTTACCACTCAAATAATAATAAAAAACAAAAAAAAAACTTGAGAATCTGAGTGTAAAAAATAAGATGAGTTGTATTTAAAATAGATATATATTCGTTGATTGTTATCACATTTTTGAAGTACTTGAATCATTTTAAGGTTCCTCATAATTGTTAAAGATTTATGAACTAAATGATGTATGCCGTACTTTATATTCTTTACTATTATCATTTTGTTGAAAATGAATTATAAATACTTGAAATTTTATGTACTGTATATATATATATAGTACTTATATAATACAAACTGCTGTGAGTTCTAATATATTAATCATGAGTCCCTTACTCATAAGTAAATGAAAACGTAATAAATATATTATTGCAGGAATGATAAACTATATAATTAATTATTTTATTACTGGTATATTTTGCTTGAACTAAATTTTAAATTTATCTGTCCAGATTTGTACTTTGCTATTTGTTATTAATTAAATAATAAAAACACCCTCAATAAATGGCTACAAACAATGTCAAATTAATAGACAGGTTGCTTTGTACGTAATTAAATCAATTATATAGTAATCAGCTAAAGTAGTCTTTGTATTTATGTAGCAGATTTTGGAAACCTGGCATATTGCCATAATTAAAACGAGTCTTGAAATATATATTTTTTTAATTATAATAGCGAAGAGCCCGACATGCGCACCAAAACGTTGTTTTTAAGAAACAATTCGGAAATACAGGGGAATCTGCTCCGTATATAATACTATTAAAACTATTTATGAGTAGCAATTTCCGTTAACGACTGATCTGCAGAACCTCATCGGCAGCTAGTCGCACGGGGGGACTCACCCCATCTATCGATTGAGGAACACTTCGAAAATCTGTACAATATACATATGTATATAATATATATATTATAGATATATTTATATATGAATATATATTATATATATATAGGTAATGAGAGGTGATAAAGAATTGTGTGGGCTTGATGATGTAAGAAGAAGTAAATCTTCGACCTTATGTGACCCAATTTATATAATTTATATGAACAGAAAATATATATATATATGTGATGTATATAGGATAGAGTGTGAAGGAAATAAGTAGATAAAAAGTAATATGGATAAATCTGCAGGTCATAGATGAAATTAAAGATACGGTAATCGCGAGATGTGTATTAGTATGGATTGATAATTTGATGTTGTGTTAGACATAAACTATATTCACTAAAGTGAGAGGGATATAGTATAGTTTCTTCATCTTTCCTCTATTTGTCTCGCAAGAGCTAGAGTAGAGGAGAGCAGTAATAGTCCTGCTTATTAGTGAATGAAGTTAGAAATGTAGATGCTAATATGGGTAAATCTAATGGATAAGGTTATTCTTTCTCTGGCAAGAAGAATAGTAGAACATATTAAGGATTATCTCGGAGAAAGTATGAAGCCATACGATGTGATATATAATGTGCATGGGCATGATATTCATATGCTTAGCAGTAGGCCAGACAGAAAAGATCGGAAAAATTATTATTATATTTTAAGTTGAAATCTCTACATTATTTATCATGTTTTTTTATTGTGATATTTTTGCAATTTTTTGAATAAAGATATATTATTGTATATTATATATTTTATTTTCTTCTAAGACATATTACACAATGCAAAATAGATAATTAGAATTTCTATGTACATGTATAGAAAATATACTCCGAAAAAAATTAACTATGTTTAAATATATCATTAATATTATGCACAATATAAATTCGTATAAGAGATGAGTGTGCTCTAAGTTTATTTAGACAACAACATATCAACACCAATTGCACATTGAATTTATTCTCGAATATTCTTCTCTTTATTAATGTTAATTTTGTTCATCTTATTGTGAAAATTTGCGCACAATCACCACCAACTTAGATAACACCTAACAAACACACATCCATATTTATCACTGAAGCTAGTGGAATTGATATTTCAAATAATAGAGTTACAACTCCTCCGAATTGACAAGATCTACACAGAACTGATTTCAGTCACGAGAGGCATCACATTCACTTTCCAATCAATTATTGGAAAAAGATTAATGTCTTTCATATGTTTAGAGACCACATGATCCGTCTCTACTTCGCCGATTTGTCCTTCATAGACAATTATAGTATTTCAGTTTTATTTCTCAGATTTCGTGAACAACGATTATAAATAATTATTCAATTATTCCTGTGTAAAGATATTGAAATTTAACAGTTTTCCATTTCGCAGATTTCCTTATCATCCATTGGAAGATTTATTTCCTTCAAAAGATGTATATTGGAATGTCACCATTGGTTTATGTACTGGTTCAGTTTTCACAGTCATTTCTTTAACCTCTCTTCCAAACCATTCTAACCGCTCCACCATCTCCGATTTTATCAAATATGGTGCAGAAACTTTAGGTGGGGGTCTAGATTTGCTGTGGGGGATATAATGGAGATCACCATCCTCTATATTGGATGGTTCCATTATGTTTTGTTGGGTTTTGGTTTTGTCATGGTTTTTTGGTTTTTATATCAGTTAACTTTTACATATTGTGTAAAGAATATCTGTGTGTATGTCAGTGATATATATACGGTACACATATGTATATATTTGTGTATATGTATTCTTTTTAGATAATGGAATTTGGAAGAGGAAGAAAAGAAGATGAGAAAGTTGCTGAGAGGAGCAACAACTTGTATATAGTTTGTTTATATATGGTGAAGGTAATATTGAAACAAATGAATAGCATTTGTTTCAATGGATTAAGTTAAGAAGTGGAGATAACATTTATAGAAAATAATCTCTAAATATGGTTTCTCTCTTTTTCAGAGACCGCAAGTCCCAGGCTTATTTTTGAGTAATTTAATTATTAAGATTATCATAATTAAGAGTAATATATTTGAGAAGAAATGTATTAAAATTACAACTAATAGGAAAAGAAAAAAAAACAAAAAGCTAGAGAAGAGAGACTATTCTACAAAGACAAGAACAACAGAAAGAATCATCTCTGCAAGATAAGTTAATGTGTGAATGTATCTTGTAGTAATTGTGGGGCGCCTTTCATGCTTGTGTGTGGTATTGAAGTCTGTTTTCGCAATTGGGGGCGGGCCTCATTCTAACCAGGAACTTATCAAGCAACTGAATTAACTTGTCTTTTAGACTTTTGTATCAATCAGAAGAGCCGGATAGATAGAAAGAAAGAATAGTCTCCTTAAAGGATCAATCAAGAAAGAAGTGGAACTACTGCAGAAATTAGGATTTCATAGTAAGTGTGTTTGCATTGCATAATCAGTAAAGTTATAATTGATAGGCCTGGGTATGTATTCATCAGTCAGTATAAGTAATATTTATTTCTTATACTTATGTACCTCTGGGCAATGAATTATATTCATTGTCAGAGGCACTGAGTTTCATTTCTCGCAGGATTTCTGAAGACAAATATTATTTTTGAATATCTTTATGTGTATGTTTTTCTGATTTTTGATAATATAAACACATTTAATAACTGATGAGAAACGGAAGTGCCTCAATACAAACCATCAAGTAAGAAAATTATTAATTAATTTCATTTCCCTTTCAACTTTTACTGATTGGATAACTGATAAAAGTTTCATCATAAGTAATTTATATGTACGTTCTACATGTAAATTCCTTATGACTGCACCGCCATTTATATTCTAGCTTCATAACAATATTGCTGAAACATCTCACATAGAGAAGTTCCAAGTCAAACCCATGCGGACAACTACGCGTTGATTGGGTATGTTAATTTCATTTCTTAATACTTTTAAAATGATTTCACTGAAAGTAGAAAGCAGCTCAATCGGACTTTCTCTTTCAGGCTTTTAGTTCTGGGAAGAACAATTTTAGTCTTGCAAGCATTGTGGACTTCACTTTTACTTTTAGTCTTGGGAAGAAAAGCAAGACAAGTTTTACTCCTGGATTCAGAAACTCCAGAATAATCCTATTTCAGAATATCAAGCTCTGGAAAAGTAAAAGTTTAGTAAACTGGTCTTTATTTATTTTGAATTGCACCTCACACCCACATAACTATACTTGTTCAACGCTGTCATTGTATATTAATCTTCGTGGTAATTCAACTCTGAACCAGTCTTCCAGTAATAATTTCTCGCCGTATTTCTTAGGTCAAATTTCGAGCACAATCACAAATCATCGGGACTTTTCTCACCAAAGGTCAAGCAACACCTTGAAATTAACTATCTTGTTTTCAATGTCTTTTTGTATTAAACATATATCCTGTTCTTTTCTTTTATTTTATCCCCCCAACTTTTTTATACTAATCTACGGCTTCGTCACATTAATAATTTCTTGAAAAATCATTTGTAACCATTTCAACGTTAACGTGCAAACAATCACCTCTGCCAGAACATCGACCAGTTTCGTAGTCCAATTTATAAATCTCCATCAGAGGAAGCCTCATACTTCGACTATCTGGTAATCTCCGACGCTGTTTTCGTTGTCAGTCCATGTCACAGTTGGATATAGGAAACACGGTGAACATTTAGAATTTCCAATCCTTATTACAATATATTTTAATCTTATTTTCGGGGGTTTGGGGATTATTGAATGAATTGTTTTTCTGAGTAGAAGTCGCCATACAGTCCTCCTCATGCTCGTCCATTTTGAGTTCCCCGCGCTTTTACTGCCCTCCATTCCCTCTCTCAATAATATATATATATATATATATAATATAATATATATATTTAATATATATATATATATATACATTAGACATATCGATACTATATATATATTAATATATATTATATATATATTATATATAATATATATATATATATATATAATTATTATATTATATATTATATATATACCGCGTATATATAATATAATAATATATATATAATATAGATATATATATATAGATATTATAATTATAATAATATCATTATTATATTAATAATTCAATATAATATCTATATATTATATTATATACTAAGATAATATTATTTAATAAAATATATTATATTATATATATATATAATAACTATATATTATAATAATCATATATACATATATATATAATATTAATTTATATCTCTTGCTTTCTTTCTTTATTTCTTAGCTACCTCTTTTTTCCAAGACTGGGGAGTAAAGTGCGCTACAAGCACCGTGAAAAAAAAGTAGTAGTGATAGAAGTATTGAAAAATGTCTCTCACGAAAAGATAAGTACCAGCCTTACCGACACTCACCCCTCTTATGTACCTAATATAATTATTGTGTATAATAGTAAATATAGTATATGAATATATATTAATATATATATATATACTTATATATATTAATAATATAATTATATATATATAATTATTATATATTATACTTATATTATAAATATTATACTATATATAATAAAAATATAATATTAATATAATATATATTAACTTAATATATATATATATATAAACATATACTTTAATATTAATTATATGAATATAACTATATATTAATATAATATATATATATATATATATAAAATATTATATATAGTATATAATATTATATATAATTAATATATATATATATTATATTATATCACTAATATATAATATATATATATATTAATTTATATATTATAATTATATAATATATATACTATTAATGATATAATATATAATATATTCATTACTAACTATATATAATTATATATAATATATATATATAATTCTAGTAGCGGCAGGGCTAGCACCACTCAGCCTTTAATACTTTCTTGCTCATGGACTACTCATAGACCAGATTGGAGGCTTATTTCTATGTCAAGAAAACTACGATCTTATTCTAAGAGTAACTTACTGGTGAATATACATATTTATTCTTGTTTTTTTTTCATTAATGATTATATTTTTTTGTCTCGATCTGATTCGAAAGAAGTATATCGACACGTCTCACCTGAGGTCCAGTCACGTTTAACTTCTCCAGCAAGGAGGACTCAGCTGCAGAGCAAAATAAATATCGAGCCAAGAGAAGTAAGTATTTTCTCCGAGCAGTGTTCTGAGATCACAGTGTTTCCGATGCCAGACAGCGAGGAAGAATGCAATTCCCCTAGTGAACTCATACTGGACAGGGCGATTAAGCTAGCATATCCCTCCATAGACGTGATCTCTAAAGAGAGGTTAAACGTACTATAAATAGTAGTATAGGAAAAAAACAAGAAGAAGCAAGGTCACTAAAGTTCACAAACAATAAGTAATGCTGAGAAAGAAAGATTAAGCATACATCAATACGAACAAGTTATCCGGATTATAGTGCTCAATATAAACATACACGCAAATTCATTACATCGCTGCCCGAGCACCCCTTTAGTCTTATCTGCAAAAAGATGTAGCGACCGCATAAGAGGTTTTGAGAACTACGAAAAAAGCGAGCCTAGTAACTCTCACCCTATTAGAGAATCATACCCGTAAGTACCTATGATGATAAAAGAAAGATAATGCTCTACCAACTGATCAGTTACGAGACAGTATATATAAAGGGTCAACGAGAGGTTGAAGTAGGGACAGTTTATTTTAGTCTCTTGTATAGCTTTTAAATAACTCCAACCCTATATCCTCAAAGAAGGGAACCGAGTACCCCCCCAAATTGAGAATAGAGTAACGATATCAATTTATACGCTCAATGATAACAGAGCGAAATAAGCGAAGATCCGCCTTAGTTCGTGACTTGTAACTCAGATATCTATGTCTATTCCAGAGCAAGAATACACTGTGTGATGCTAATTAGTAGCATAATTCCCATACCTTTCCAAGATATCCTCACGATAACCTGAACAGACTCCTCTTCAAGCTATTTATTCTTAAAAAAACTATTCTCTAGACCCCCTCAAATAGAAATATTATAGATAGGTTCAGAGATAACAGTGTTTATGTATTTATTGTAAGTACTAAAGAGATAGTATTTATTCACAGGGACTGAGTAATTCATATTACTTTCTCCCAGAGTTTTCTAAGGAAATAGGTGTAAGATAGTTGGATTTGTCTGTATATAGTTGAAGAAACATTTTGCCTTCAAAGCAAGTTGAGTATTATTTATATAGAAGTGATTGAATATTATCATAATTCTCTATAGGGACCCCACCGTAGGTGAAATTACCCATTCCAATCGCACAAGGATAGAATCGCGAAAGCTTGATAGACGAGAGGCAACTTAGAAGCAAAAGAGGAGTACAAGATTTTGAATTAGAGTTAGAAGAGGGAGTATTTAGATTTCCATCGAAGCATCAATAAGACTATGTAATCAAATGTATTAAAAGTCAAGCACTTAGTACAGTGAGTAGATTCGTTGATTGTAAAAGATAGTGTAATAAAGATAATGGGTATCATATAGAACGGTACTACTTTTGCGATACACCCACATACATATTAAATACAGAAAGGAGAGATAGTCGCTCCATCATAACGTGAGAGTGTAATGATATAGAGTACGACTAGGTAAAGAAAATAGATAACTAAAGAGTAATAGCATAAAGTAAAGATATAACCCAAAATGTAAGGGACGCATAGAGAAGCAGTTAGAACAGCTATGCTACATAACCCGGGTCAAAACTTATATATAGGATTATGTCATAAGCCCATACCACGCATAAGACTTCACCCCATATGGGCCCTAAGTAGCGTAAGATCACATTAAATCGTTAGATATATGGAAAGCTTTCACCAGTTGTACCTCGAGTCTAACGAAAAGCATATAACTGATGATCTAGAAAGAGGGGTAAATGAGACTGCGAGGTGCGTCCATAGACTGAAGAGGACTTCCAAGCAAAGTACAATAATCATATATCTCAATGACAATTATGCTCTACTGAAGAGGTACTTCCAGAAGGATCAGAGTCGTCTTACCTATTTTATTTCTGAATCGTAATTGGATCAATTATGCGCGCTTCATAGCACTATAGGAAACTATTATATTTAAATATATAAGACATATAGAGCAGTAGAAGTAATTATAACGAGTTACCAGGCCTAAGATTACTCAGAATCAACACTCCCTTCATAAAACGGGTAGAGGAATTGCCATCCGGTATATATATGCCACTAACTAGCCTATTCCTGACGTGCTTGATCTCAGGATCCCATTGCACACACATGTTGATAATTACACAAAGAAAGACATGAGGACCTGATAGAGAGAGCATATATAGAGGAGGAGGGTAATTGCTCAGAAATAAGAGGTAAAACCACATAAAAAAATCCAAAGATTTAAAAAGTGATATAGTAGCGAAACGAGATTTATGGTATCCTTTTTCAGCTAAGAGATGTAGCAACAGTGAAACCGTCAGTACGCATAATATAAGGAGATAGATAATAAGTACGTGACAGTTATTTGTTAAGAAAATTGTGAGTGTTCAAGATTAATTTTTTAGTGACGGATATTTTTTTGTGGTGACATGAGCTATTCTATCTGTTAGTAAACAAATATAGACTATGTTTAGTTTTTAGAACGTTTTTTCCGAAGGAAACAAGGAAATTTTTTGATTTTCGGAGAATTACATTTGGAAAATAAGAAGCACTTGGAAAGTGCTGCCAAATATCTCTTTCTATTGACAGCATCTAGCGTGTGCTTGACAATGAACCTAGCATACGTTTGATTCAATTATTAGTAATGCCGAGCATATGACTGAATTAGCTTAACATTGTGCACCATTTGCCGCAAAACTCGCTGACATTGCAATGTGCTCTTTTTTCAACGCTGAGTAGGAGACGTGCTTTCCTACGTGATATTTTTTGCTAAGTTTTTATTGGGCATCAGATGCTTTATTTCAAGACTTGTAGCAAACCTGGAAATGAAACCTTGCTTCAGCCATCGGTTTTGAGACGGCCCCCACTCGTTTTTCATAGCGTCTGTCGAGGAGAGGCAACCCGGAACTCGTGTACGCTAGCCAGAACCGACTACTCTTCCGCGACACACTCTCAGTGAGAATAAACCCCCCCCCCTCTGGTGAGGATAAGATATGACATTCTTCTTGAAAGCCGAAACTCAAATAATGTTAAATAATAATTTAATTATTAGGTTGCAAAATTCTACAATAAAATTGGCCGAGTTCTCTGAATCCTAACGTAAACTCTATGCTCATTCTTAAACGTACTCCATTGATAAAAAGTGGGTGAAAATTATCTTCCTATCTTTTCTCCACTTCTTATAAAGACTTATTAGCCCATCTTCTGGTTAGATGAGGAATTGCAGCCTCATATTCATGGTGGATTTATTACGTGAATCCTGCAGGATCTTTTCCTACCATAAATATATATATATTATATTATATATATATTATTATATATATTAGAATTATATTATATATTAATATAATATTATAAATATATATATATTAATATATATAATATATTATATATATATTTAATATATTAATTATTATATATATACATTCAAGCTACGCCACTTTGTATTCTTATATTACTTATAACGCTATGTGAGATTGGTGTTGGACAAATCATGTCCTCAAGAAAATTCGAGGCATGCTCAAATGAGCATTCTGCTATCTTTATCTATAATTGCCTTTAACTAATTTTCATTTTCAGCACACAGGATTAATAATAAATAAAATAAATAAAATTAATATATATATATATATATATTAATTTATATATATTTAATATATTATATATTTATATATTATTTAATATATATATATATATAATATATATTTATATAATATTATATATATATATATATATATTATATTAATATATATATAATATATTTAAGTCGTTTAGTTTAATTATAGGTGCGATAGTTAAATAAGATTGTATCATTATCATTATATTATTCAACTAAACTATGTATCAAAAAAATGATATCTTCCCACTCTCTACTTTAGTGGCGTAAAATGGCGTGGTAAAAGTTTTTTCACTCCAATAACAAAAAAAAACAAAAAAAAAAACTGTCAAAATGTGAATTTCATAAATAGAAATACGAAAAACTGAATGTTTAAATTATTCGTTGATTGTTCCATTTTTGACTAGTTGAACATTTTAAAGGTTCACTCAAAAACTGGTTTAAAAAGATTTCATGCTTACTTATACGCTTAACTTATATAATATATAATATTAATACATTAATATATAATTATATATATATATTAATATATATATATATATTATATATAAATATATATAATATTAATTATATTATAATTAATAATTATTAAATATTTAATAATATATATATATTATATAATATATATTAATATATTAATTAATATATATATATACTTATTTATATTATATATATATATATATATATATTAATATATATATATATATATTAAATATATATATATTAATAAATATTATAATATATATATATATATATTAATTAATATATATATATTATTAATATATATATATATTAATATATATATATATATATAATATAATAATATATATATATATATATATTAATATATATATTATTAATATATTATATATATATATATAATATATATATATATATATATATATTATATATATATATTTTATTATAATATTTAAATTAACTATATATATATTATATTATTATATATATAAATATAGTTAATATATATATATATTATATAATACTATATTAATATATATTATAATAAAGAAGGAAATATGAACTAGTTTGGAAGAAGGATGAATGCGGGACTTATCAGGGAATAGGAACTTTTCTGGAGTGAAGAAGCGCAGCAAGGATAAGTAAAATGAGAATAAGGTAAATCTGCTTAAAATATATGAATAGAGAATGGTGCTTTTCTTAACTAGATGAAAAATGGATGTGAGGCGGGAGTAATAAGAGGGATAAACTTCCGAAAATCTGCAATGACATTGGCTGTAATGAAGAGGTGATTGTGAATGTGATGTGTATGGTGGTTTGATGGTGCAAGCAGGAATAAATTGTTCTGGGGATTGAGTTCATTATTTAAGTAAGGTGAAGGAAGGTAATCGGATAAGAGTGAGCAAAGTTAAAAGAATGGTAAATCTGAGGTAATATAGATGAAATATATATGTTATACTTGTGAGTGTGTATAAACTGATTAAGAACGGATGCGATCATTGATAGAATTGATTGGATTGAGAAGTTGTGTAACAAATAGTGAGCGATTATGGATGGGTAATAGTTCCGAAGGATTGGAGGAGAGCAGTAAAAGTACACTTATATAAGGCTTAAGGGGGTGAGATAAGGGTTAACTATAAGTGATTATAGGGAGGTAATATAGTTTTATTTGAGTGTTGGTATCGAATGAATTATTATAATGCTGATTATTTTGGTCGATAAGTTGATGCGTCGAGTGACTAAAGCTGATTGATGAAGAACAAGGTGCTTTTAGTAAAGTGGTAGATAAGGATGCTCAGTCCGCTGTGAATCAAATATCTTTACATTTAGACTACAAATTGATATTGTGAGAAAAAATGAGGGAAAAAAGAATAAATTGGTTGGATTATTTGCAAACACTGATAGTTATAATAGTATATAGTATAATTATATATATATTACGTTATTGAGAATATAGGTATATAATAGAGAAGACATCTAATGGCAGGTGTTAGTGATATATTGGTGTTGGTGGTAGGCTTCTGAATGAAAATCAAAAGTATGTATGACGATAGTGAAGGGTGTGTGTATAAGAATAAATGGAGTCGAAAGTGATTGGTTTTAATATTAATTAAGTGGATAGTGTGCAGTCAATGGGTGTGAATGTATGGTTATAAATAATATCTCCTTGTGTTTTATTCAATCTTTGTATATTTGAGGATGGGTGTATATGAAAAAAATTATAGGTGGGGGTGGCAGGGGATGGTGGTTAAAGAATGATGGTAGAATTAATATAGAAGAGAGTGGAGTATGCCATACCGTATTTCATTAATTGACGGATCGATTTGGTTTTGATGTGGTACGAATCTGAAGAGAGTTTAGAGAGGATGGTAGAGTAGAGAGATTTGGCAGTGTGTGTTAAGGAGGTAGTTGAAGTAAATACGTTAAGATGAGAGTATAAGGTATGGTTGATTTTGAGTGAGGACAGTTCAACTGATGTTAAGTTATTGTATTAGATGTGTGAGTATATACTAGAGTACTGGAAAAGGTGTCCGTAGTTTTATAATATTTTATAGATTGATTAAGTTTGGTATGATAAAGTGGAACGGGTGAATGATGCAGAGCTGTAGTAGAAAGTATGTGAGAATTGGACTGGAAAGTGATGGCCTAAGATAGCAATTATAATCGTTAGTGGATGTAAAGGGACTAAGTCTTGAGTGCGCTAGGGCCTCCAATGAGGGTATATATTGTTAACTGTGTTAATGAATAGTAGTTAAACTATGGGGTCTGGAATAAGAGGTAATAGATCTAAGATTTAAATGTTTCAGACGAACAAATCATATAGGGGTGTTTTAAGTGATGTGATGGGAAGATTTGGATATAAAAATAATAAAATGATGAATTTACTCGTATTAGAGAGTTGTGTACTGTGAAGAAAGGAGTAAAGAAAGGCGAGATTGAGAGAATAAATGAAAGTACGTTGGAATGGTTTGGTCATGTGAAAATGAGATGATGATAGTAGGTTGGTTAAGCGATGTATATAGTGTAGATGAGTGATGCTGGGAATTGACCAGTGAGTCTAGGAATAAGTAACTAGAAGAATAAAAATGTGAATTGAGTCATTAGGAATTGCTCTAGAGGAGGAAGAGAAAATTGATGAAGTTTTGGCGAGGCGAAGAAGAAAGGTATAATAATCGGTAAAGTGATGGCGTGAGGGGTTTTGTGTGAGGGGTATGGTTGTGGACTTACACCTTGGGCACAATAGGGATGAGCCTCACAATTGATAGAGATGCACTAATATATAGTGGAAGGATCGTATCGATAGTCCCGTATAGACTCTAGGGTGATTTTCTGACTGCGAACATAAGTTTCTATCACTAATAGGGTATAAAAAAGGGGGTGCGAGTATAAGCTGGCTTCTTTTGACTTGCTCGATCATTATTCTTACTACTCTTTTCCTGTTTCGGCGCGTTGATTATACGTCAACTCATATTTACCATATATATATATATACCCAATCTTGGGTGAAAGAATAATATACTGGTACCTATATGATGATTATTAATATATTAATATATAATATATAGTATATCTATATATATATATATATTTTTGTTCTAGATTTAATCATTCTATATATAATATTTATATAATAATATTTTTATATAAATAGTTTATTAAAATTTTTATCATATAAATTTTTTTATTAATATAATATAAATTTTTATTATATATATATATATATTAAGAAGATCTTTGTCTTTTATATAGTCAGTCTATGAAAAAAGCTCAAGTTATACAGTACGTTGTTAGAAGAAATGGTCATTATTGTTAAATTATCATTTGAAAAATTTAGAAAATGAAAGACTAAGAACTGGAATGAGAAAACTGTCATATTAATCAAGTTTTTACGATTTTGCAATTTCCTATATTCTGATGTTAGATATAAGACAGGTAAATAATAATCGGTTTAAGGTTTGAAAGAGTAAACACTAAGTAACCTGTCAAAACAAAAACTAACAAGAACTCTACATGTGTCATTTTAACTTTACGAGAAATCTACCAAAAGAACAGATAAAGTTCACCTTTTTGAGTCAAAGTTTATTTTATATAAATGAGCATATAGTATAAATTTTTGCGAGGCTTTATAAAGGAAATATTTTATTGGAACCTTTCTCTATGGCTAGCGCGCGCCGAGGGCGATGCGTGAGCGTAGGACACACACACATACACACACACACACACTAACACACACACACTATATTATATAATATTATTATATATATATATATATATTAATTATATAATATTATATATATATATATATATAATATAATATATATTATAATATAAATATATATCTTAATATATATATATATATATATTAATATTAATATATATTATATTGTTAATATACTAGTCAGGGTCGGGGGGGAGGGCGAAGTAGTGGCTGCTGAAGCAGACTGAGATTGAGTGCTTCCCTCAATTTCAGGATGGCATATGAGGTGTTAGGTAGAGACCGAAATCCCATGGTACTAGCCACTGCTCAGCGTTTGTTATCAAGCATCTTATAGCTACTTCACTAAATAATTCACACATTCTTTTTAATGCACTATTGTATTTAAGTCTATCCGTTTAAAATATATAATCACACACCTACATCAACTAACAACACACACACACACCACACACGCAACACAATTGAAATAACGCTCACTATATACGAACAAGCATTTTTTATATATCACCTGTGTGGGTAGGGGGGTAAGGAAATTTACAAAGCGTACGCTGTTGTCTATGTCAAGTAGGAAGCGACTTAAAAGGAGAGTGGTGGTTGGGGACCCACTAAAACATTATTCTTGCCCTAGGATAAATGCTTATGCTTATGCTCAGACCGGTCGTGACTCGCACGTAAGCTACCTTGTAATCTTTCGAGCTAAACTTATAATGAAACTGTCTGAAGTACTTGGAAGTGTGTATAGAGAAATAAATGGCAGAGATAAGAAGAAGAAGGAAGAAGAAGTAAGAATGAAGA
This sequence comes from Trachelipus rathkii, assembly GCA_015478945.1. Taxonomy (NCBI): domain Eukaryota; kingdom Metazoa; phylum Arthropoda; class Malacostraca; order Isopoda; family Trachelipodidae; genus Trachelipus; species Trachelipus rathkii. The sequence continues at coordinate 49,081 of JABUQX010017585.1, read as the reverse complement.
AGAAGAAGAAGAACTACATAAGAACTAATCAGAAACATATTATATATTAGTCCGACTAAGCAAAGACTTTTAACACGTCCCTCAAGGCTAGTCTGAGGAAGTGAGAGTCATCACGGCTTAGAAACGTTAATTAATTAAACCATCAAAAGGTGAATACCCCAAACTTGTTTATTCAAAATATTATTGTTAGTGTTTGAGTGATCGATGATGTACCTTATTATATTATAGGCTTAGAATGTTAGAAATATCCCTCTAAGTGTTGGACATCAAAACTGTTATTTATAAAACAATTATAAAACAAGGCTATTTCCTCACAGTTCTCCTCTTGTGTAAATTTAGCTAAGTTTAGGCTGCCTATGTTATTGTTTAATTAACAAAAATAATTATGAAGTACTGATGTGGATCAGTGAATGTCACCTGATATGCTTAAGAAACGTTTAGAAAATAAACCCTCTAAGTAAGAAAAGTTATAGAAAGAAGACAGAAGAGTTAACATAAGAGTTAACATAATATAGTAAGTAAGAAGAAGAGAAGGAAGATGAAAGAAGAAGAAGAAGATAAGAGAAGATACAGAAGAAGAAGAAGAAGAAGAAGTAAAGAAGAAGAAGATAGAAGAAGAAGAAGAAGAAGAAGAAAGAAGAAGTAGAAGAAAGAAGAGTAGAGAAGAGAGAAGAGAGAGGAGAGTAGGAAAGAGTAGAGAGATGGAGAGAGTATTGGGAAAGAGAGAGATCATGAGAAGAGATCAGAGAGGTGATGGATGTATTCAGAAAGGGAAAGGTTAAATTTGATCTGCTTGCTGTGATTGAAACTAAAGTGAATATGGAAGCGAATGATGACTCTAGTTAGATGTGGAGGGTTGAAATGTTGATGTTGTAGTCAGGCTGAAGTGGTGAAGGAAATGAATGAGGGAGGGAGAGAAAAGAGTTATGGTGGATTTTGTATTTGTGTTAGAGTACCATATAAATATCACTAATCGATTCATTTATAAGTTGAGAACGTCCAAGGTATGTGTGTTATTGTAAACATATATTAGGTCCATAAGTAGGAGTGATGGGATATTTGAGTAGAGTGGGACTTTATTACTGGACAATTACTGCACGATGTTTTTGGACGTGAGTTGTAGGAAATATGTTTGTGATTGTTGACTGGTCCGATCTTGTGTTATAGTAATGATAAAGAATGATCGAAAAAGGGATGATTTGGGTTATGTGGGGAAAATGAGAAATAGTTTCAGTTGGAAAGGTAATTGATTTAATGTGAAGGAAGATGAGATGATGTGTGTAGGTAGTTACTAATCTTCGAGCCCATAGTGTATCTCTAAAGTAAATATATATATATAAGAGTTGGCGTAGGTAGAGATGGTATCGAAATGGAAAACTATGAGATGATCTTTAGTGTTTTGATGAAGAGATGAGAGTAATAGGTTAAAGTAGGTGATGGATGTTAAAATTAGTGAGGGCTTTTTGAGGATGGGAATGATCAGATTAATTATGTTGTTTTAGTAAAATAAAGTTTAGGTGTAGAATAAAGGGAGGTAATAATAATGTACGATTATGGGTAGAATTAAGACTGAGAAGTTTA